>VZUI01047334.1:0-20478 GCA_013401135.1 Cettia cetti
GAGGTGGTGGCACAGCAGGGACAGCAGAGGTGGTGGCACAGCAGGGACAGCAGAGAGGTGGTGGCACAGCAGGGACAGCAGAGAGGTGGTGGCACAGCAGGGACAGCAGAGGTGGTGGCACAGCAGGGACAGCAGAGAGGTGGTGGCACAGCAGGGACAGCAGAGAGGTGGTGGCACAGCAGGGACAGCAGAGGTGGTGGCACAGCAGGGACAGCAGAGAGGTGGTGGCACAGCAGGGACAGCAGAGAGGTGGTGGCACAGCAGGGACAGCAGAGGTGGTGGCACAGCAGGGACAGCAGAGAGGTGGTGGCACAGCAGGGACACCAGAGGTGGTGGCACAGCAGGGACAGCAGCACGGGAGCAGGAAGGTTTGCAGTACAAGAGATGCCTGCAAGGTCCCACTTCCCCATCTGGGCCTGCATCCTGAGGGGTTAAACAGGCAAAATTTCCAGGGTAACTCCACCTTGCTGGGGTTTTCCCCTGGGAAAGAGTGGGGGTGGGTTTTGAAGCATTTTCTGCCTGAGTGCAGTAAATGAGTGTCTGGGGAAAGTCCATAGGTTTTGGGTTACAAAAGCTAAGCTAGGGTGTAAGAGATGCCAAGGTTTCTCCATTGTTTTTCAATATGATTGTAATCAAATCTGCTTCCACAGACAAAACCCCCCCTTTTTCCTCTCTTCCTCCTTTTCTTTGGAGCATCAGTTTTGCTCTTCTTCAGCAAATGACTCTTTTACAGGAGGTTTTCCTCCCTGGTTGCTCACAGATACAGTATCACCCTTTTGCCACAGCAGCCCTCCTAGAAGACAATAATTTTTTAAGGAAAAAATCTTGATAATTTTTATACATCAAATGCACAAATATTTTTAATTTTTTTTCAGTAGCTGGCAGGAATCGGTTTTTTAACGATAGGGTAGCTCACGCTCCTGAGGCTTAGGGGAAGTGTTCGACTTCAAACTCAGAATCACAGAATCTCCTGGGCTGGAAGGGACCCACAAGGATCACCCAGTCCAATTCCTGACCCTGCACAGGACACCCCAATAATCCCTCCATGTGCTTGATCCCGCTGCTTGCCTGTGCAAGTGAAGGCTTGCTTGATCATTCTATCATTTTAAAAGCCCATTGTACCATTTGCAAATAGGAGCAGCTGAAAACATTTCGAAAGCCTCTATTTTTATTTTGATCTAATTTTTCCTTCCTAGAGACATGTCCAGGCTGCGGTACCGAAATAGGGTGTGTGTGAAACGCTCGGCTGGAAAAAAATGAATCATATTCCTGGTGCTGTGAGCTTGCCCTATAAATAAAAAGGCAGCTGGGGGAGTCCTGACCCTGCCCTAGCTGTTGGGTCAGGGTTTCCCCGGGGCAGCTGAGCGCTGCCAGCTGGATGCTGGTCCTAGTGCTGAGTGAGGTGGACGTGTGAGTAACGTGCCCTGCGCCGTGCCGTGCTCCCCTGCCTCGGCGTGATCCGTGCTTCTGGGAGCCAGCCCCTCTCCAGAGCGGGATGCTGCTGCAGCCTGCCGTGAGCTGAGGCTCCTGGACAGCTTCCAGCTCCGTGCCTGTGCCAGCTGCAGCAGGCAGGGGTGAATTGAGGGCACCATAAGGACACGGGCTTGGAGCTGGTGGGTCACTGCGAGGACCAACGTGGCTTTCTGGGGCCTCGTCTCCTTCTGCCTGCTCTGGGTGGCTGAGCAAGGGTTGGCCTGAGGGTGTTGCATGCACTCAGGGGATCTCTGGAATGTCCTGCCCAGCTCCCATCTGTCCTTTGTTTCCACCCCCCAGCTGTGGAATGTGGCACTTGCGGTTGGTTCTCGCCATGCTCCCACTCGTGATGCAGCCATGGAGGTGCTGGGTGAAGAACTGGGGGTGTGGAGGCAGGAGGAGGTGCTGCCCTAAGGACCAAAGTTTATACTTGAATTCCTAGTGGGAGATGGCAAAACATCCATGCAATTTGTTGGGACAACCCTAAACCCAAAAGGGCAACAGAAGAGCTGGGGAGGGGTTCTGATGAGAAGCAGCTCAGGGAGCTGGAGGGTCTCAGCCTGGAGCAAAGGAGGCTCAGGGGGGACCTTGTGGCTCTGCACAACTCCCTGCCAGGAGGGGACAGCCACGGGGGCTCAGGCTCTGCTCCCAGGGAACAGGGACAGGATGAGAGAAAACAGCCCCAAGTTGCATCAGGGAGGCTTAGATTAGATATTAGGAAACTTTTTTTCCTGGAAAGGGTTGTAGAACACTAGAATGGGCTGGTCAGGGAAGTGGTGAGTTCACCATCCCTGGAAGATCAAAAAACCTATATCAAAAAGAGTGTGGACATGGCCCTTGAGGACATGGTTAGTGGTGAACACGGTGGTGGTGCTGGGTTGATGGTTGGACTTGATGATCTTAAAGGTCTTTTCCTGCCTTAACACCTCTGTAAGTCTATGATTATAAATGTTTCTTGTCTGGTGCATTTTCTATTAAATGTGCAGTGGTTCTGCTCCCAACAAACATCAGTGATATCTGGGAGAGGCCCCACAGACCTCATGCTTTAAACTGTCAGATGAGAGGAAAAGATGCTCCCTGATAAGATCTCCTTGAGTAGTCACACAATTTACGTGGGCAAGCACAGCTACTCCCTTCCAGGGGCAATTACTTCAGGAGGAGCTGGTGTCACTTTTTTGGATGCTGTGAATTGAGCAATGGTGGCTCTCAGAGCAGAGGACACTGATGGTTCCTGATTTCCAGCAAGACTCTCCTATCTCAGAGGCCACATCTCTTTATTCAGGAGGATCACTCAGGAAAAGCCTCCTGCCTCTGGCTGCAACCTGCTTTCACACAGCAGAGCAGCACCTTGTCCCACCAGGGTGCTTGATGGAAAGCTTCCTCCCTTTGGAAACTAAGCCAAGAGACCCCTGACAGGCAGCTCAGTCCAGCCTGATCCTAAAGACAGCCAAGATCTTGGTGTCTCCCTGTTTGCCAACCTCATGGAAGGGCTCAGTAGGAGGGGAGACCAAAAGCTGAGTTAGGATTTGGTTTCTTGGTCCGCTGTGGCCTCAGTCCAAGGTTTGGTGTGTTTGTTTTTCTCTCATTTCCTGGATGAGGTAAGGCAGGGTGGGCTGAGCACTGAGCTCATCCAGGCAAGGCCAAACAGCAGATTTCCAAGGAATGGGGAGAGTGTGGCAGAGTCATTGACCATCTGTCTGGCAGGGGATGCACGGCCCTTCTTTGGAGATGCTGCTGGGACATTTATTGCCTTGTTTGGGGCTGAATTGTGAGTCAGAACTTCCTCTCCCAAACCTCATTTCCTTGCCCCAGACTATCCCAAGACATGCTTACCAGTGTCCTAAACTGTCCCTGCTTTAGGGCCAACATCCAGGTGTTGATGTTGTGCTGATGATTGGATTATCTACTTAAATGTGTATGATTTGCAGTGACAGGGTTAAAACCCTGAGAATCAGTTCTGTAGGACATCCCAGCATCTGACCCATCCACTGCTGCTCTCTGCCTACCAACCATCTTCCAGGATATGCTCTTCCTGGGCAAAATCTCTCCAGGGTTTGCCCTAGGGCCATTAATGATCAGTTTTCCTGGTGCCTTCACTCCCTTCCACCACACTTCAGCTCTGCCTTCCCAAACCATTCCTAGGTGGTGGATGATGAGCTGGGAGGTTGTTCTTTCCCACTGAAGAGCCCATTCCCAGCTAAGGAAGCTCTCAGCCCAGCCATCCAGTTGCTCAGGGTTGGGAAGAGCTTCCTGGGAAGTTTATGAACAGAATAGAAAAATCTGAGGGATTTGGTACCATCTGGAGCACCCAGCAGGTGGGAGAGGTGTGACAGTGTTGCTGAATTGCAGAAATGCCCTCAGTGGTGCTTTCCCAAGCTCCCAAAGGTGCCAGCATGCAAAATAACAGCTCTGAGATGCTCACACAGCGCAGATTTATGGCACAGCAACCTGTACTTAGAACAGAACAATCTCCTTACATCAGCCATGTAGGAATGTGCCAGATCCTGCATCTTCCTGGGGCACGGACGTTATCGTGGCTCATCTCCTGCAGGACACAGCCTGAACTCCTGGGGATGGGACTAAATTAATCCATGGTGGTGCTGTCTTACCTTTGTGAGCTCAAAATGTTCAAACTTTTGACAGCCCCCCTCAAAAAAAAAAAAAAAAAAAAAAAAAAAAAAAAAAACAAAAAAACCCAATACAAAAAGCAACAAAACAGAGCAAGCCACAGAAACCAAGTCTTGAGCTATTTTTCTTTTATTCTCTGAGTCACAGGATTGTGTAGCATTCATTCACCTTTTCAGGGGCAGGTCCAGAGATGTTTTGGGTTTTTTATAGAAGCATAGACTGGTTTGTGTTGGAAAGAACCTTAAAGCCCATCCAGTGCCTCCCCCTGCCATGGACAAGGACACCTTCCAATGTCCCAGGCTGCTCCAAGCCCCATCCAGCCTGGCCTTGGGCACTGCCAGGGATCCAGGGGCAGCCACAGCTGCTCTGGGCACCACTCCCCAACCTCACAGGGAAGGATTTCTTCTGTATAACTAACCTAAATTTCCCCTCTTTCAGTCTGAACTCATTCCCCTTGTCCTGTCACTCTGATGAACAGTCCTTTTCCAGCTTCCTCATAGGCTCCCTCAGGTACTGGAAAGTTCTGTGAGGTCTCTGTGCAACCTTCTCTTCTCTCTCTCTCTGCATATGTATCCAGGATATATTTATATCCTTGTTCCCCTCCTCGTTCTTTCCCTTGTGTGCCTCAGCTGGGAACATCATCCTCACAATTAACAAGGTCTCGTGGATATTTCATGTGGAACATTCCTTGTGGAGGTGCTGTTGCTGGAGCTGCAGGGCACAGCCAGGCTGTTTCACCTGCAGCCCTGCAGAGACTCTGGGGTCAGCAACGTTAGGAATTAGGAAGCCCCAGAATTCAGGCCTCTGGCTCAGCCTTGTGCTGGTGTCTTTTTTGTTTGGGAGTGCACATGGACATGTCAGGGGTTGTTTCCTCTGCCTCCCATCCCATTGCGTGCCCAGCTCGGCGCTGCTCCTGCCCCAGCTGCAGTTCTCGTGTTACACAGCCAGTAAATTAGCACCTGAAGTCACTCTTGTTTTGCAAGGCTGATTAAAATAATAGGTGAGTCTGTCTGTGTTTGAAACCGTCGAGAAGGCTGGGAGGGTGTCTCTGCCCAGACTCTGTGTCCTGCCTGCCTGCAGGGGGATCAGTCACCTGGCGGTGCTCCTGCAGCAAAGCCAGTCACCTTTTCCCTTCTCCCTGCTGGCATGAAGGCATCACCACCAGAAACACCCTGGGCAGAGGCAGAGAGCCTCCCAAAAATGACTCTGTGCTGCTGAGACAGAAATCACACCAAAGCACCAGAGTTCACCGTGCTGGCTCATTAATGAATTTGCATTTCTCTCCCATCTGTTTGTCCCAGCAGAGATTTCCTTTTGCACTGAGGGCAGCAAAAGGTAACAGAAGTGTTTTGTTCTGCTCTGTTTCCTCAGGGATCCACCAACGTGGTTTACCAAGCCCATCATGTCAGCAGGAGTAAGAGAGGACAAGTTGTGGGCACCAGGGGAGGATTCCGAGGCTGCACGGTCTGGCTCACAGGTATTTCTGTCTGGGTGTGAAAGCGTGGCCTCACCTGTGAAACTCCACGGGCATGGCTGGCAGCTGGGGATTTGGGATCTGCAGGAAACCGGGAATTGCAAAACATCCCCACGTGGGAAAGGCAGGCGCGCGGTGCTGGCGCAGCAAGATGTTCTCCCTGGCAGCTGCTGCCCAGAACTAATGTTTTTATGGATTTCCCAGCTGCTGTCAGGCTCCTTTGAACGTGTCAGAGGCCCTCGGGGTAGCACTTGTTGTTCCCAAGAGTGTAGCTGAGGAAGCCTTGGCTCAAATCCAGCCGGTCTCTGGCAGTGGAACCCACCCAGGGTTGTCCAAAACGCGGATGTTTTCATTCGGGAGCGGTGGGAAGTTTATTGGGACACGTAGGTCTGCTGTGTTTGAGGCAGCACGAGGCAGTCACCTTGTCTGGAGAATAAACACTCCCAGCCACAGGGTCATGCTGGAAGCAATCCTTTGCATTTGTTTTGTTGCACTTCTTTTCGGCCTTGAAGTATAAACTCATTATTTGGGGATTAAGGAGTGCCAGAAATGATGATTGCATTTCTCATTCCTAGTATTTAGACAAGTCTGTCTTTTGCCAGTTGTCCAGTTGTTCCTTTGCTTGTTAAATATTGGCATTTTCTTTAGCTGCTGGAGGATGTTGAAGGACGTGCTTGGAAGGATTTGTAAAGCCATTCTGATTTGCCTTCTGACACCTTAGGTTGTAGATGCTGGATTAAAGCACATTTCTGTTCTGTTCTCTTCCTCAATTTTGAAGTGCACAATCTGCTTTTTATGTGGTTTCTGAAGCCAAAAGCCCTACGCAAGGCAATTTCCTTCCTTTCTTGAGAATTACTCAAAAATCTTGCGTCTGAAAGGTTTGAGCTTGCCTGGCTGATGATTATTCTTTAAAATACACACCTAGAGAAGGAGGTGATGAGGGACCTTTGCTGCTGGAGCCTGTCCCACTCCACGTGGTTGCAGCAAGAGCCTCTCCTCAGGTTCAGAATGCCAGAGCAGTTGGCTCTTGACAGTGGGAGCAGGGGGAGGAAGATGCAGGGCGAAGCAGCATCCTTTCAAACCTCCCCTGCTTCCTGGAACCCACGTGTCCCAGCACGGCCTGGCCAGAAGCACTGCTGGGTTGGACCCCTCCAGAGGTAGATGTAGATGCTGTAGATGCTTTTCTCACAGCATTAATGCCACCCCTTCAATAATAAGGGTCAAAAAGGGCTCTGTGAAGGATGAATCCAACTTCCTTTAGGAAGCAATGACGTAGGGAACTTCAGACAGACGGAGTTTGGCCGCCGGCGTCACAGCTGCGCTCTCGTTTTCACTCTCTTGACCTCAAACCTGCCCCCTCACTTTGCTGCCTCCCCCAGGCCTTTCTGGAGCTGGCAAGACAACCATTGGCTTTGCTCTGGAAGAGTACCTGGTGGCTCATGGCATCCCGTGCTACTCCCTGGACGGCGACAACGTCCGGCACGGCCTGAACAAGAACCTGGGCTTCTCTGCGCAGGACCGCGAGGAGAACATCCGGCGCATCGCCGAGGTGGCGCGGCTCTTCGCCGACGCGGGGCTCGTCTGCATCACCAGCTTCATCTCCCCCTTCACTAAGGTAAGTTCTGGAAGACCCCAGAGGTCCTGCTCTCTTCTCAGCTTCACCTCAGGGGCTGGTGGTGATTTATGGAGAGGGTTTCCTAAATCCACGGTGGGATGCTTGGTGGAACACCGCTAACAGCTCAGTGTTGGGAGGGCAGTGACCTCGCTGGAAAAATTCAGCATTGCAAACTGGTGGAAAGCTAGGAGGAGTTTAAAATCTCCCTGCTGTTAGCTCCTCAGAGGCAGAAAAGAGTCACAGAAGCAGCAGCCTGTCCTAGAGCTGTCAGTGCTCTTTTGGAAGAAGATTTGATTGCGATTTTCACTTCCTTAGCTGCTGTTATCAGGCCGATGCAAGCAGTTCCTTTTTTCATAGAATCAAGGAATCACTGAGGTTGGAAAAGACCTCTAAGATCATCAGGGCTGACAGTTTCAACATAAGGCAGATAATTATTCACAATCTAAAGTATTGCTGTCCTGCCTAACGAAAAGATCTTGAGGTTTTGCATGGGAAAAGATGAAAACAGATTAAAGTTGTAGATTTTTTTAAAGTATCTTTGAAAAAAGGGAGGGAAGTGAGATAAAAACCGTTTATTAGAACTAGTGTACATTTAATAAATCTATAAGAGAGGTTAATTGACTTTTGTCAAAATCCAGGGAGGTTTTTTTGCTGCAATTCAGATTTTTCCCATCTTTCTTCTAACAGGACCGTCAAAACGCACGGAAAATTCATGAGGCAGCTGGACTTCCTTTCTTTGAAATCTTTGTAGATGCTCCTCTAAATATTTGTGAAAGCAGAGATGTGAAGGGCCTGTACAAAAAGGCAAGAGCTGGAGAGATCAAAGGTACAGAGGAGTGAGATCTTATTTTGCCTTTTGCTTTCCAGAGCTTGGGTTGCCTTGTCCTGGCAGTGCCACACGTAGGGGTGGGTGTCTAACTGCCCTTTGTAGTGCACAAGAGGATCCTGTTCCCCTTGTCTTACTGCCAGAAGTGTCACTCGTTGCACCCAGCATGGTTGAATGCCCCCTGGTTGTTTGTACAGTGTTCTTGGCTCTAAGGCACTGATTATTCTATTAAATAAATTTGATTGGGGGGGGTTAATTGTCCGTAGGATTCACGGGGATTGACTCAGAGTATGAGAAACCCGAAGCTCCTGAGCTGGTGCTGAAAACAAACGTTGCATCGGTGTCTGAGTGCATCCAGCAGGTCGTGGAGCTCCTGCAGGCACAGGTGGGTCACTGTCATGTCACCATCACTGGCAGCCTTGGACCCTGCTTTGGGACATTGCCTTCTTGGTGTGCCTGTAAAAACCAGCGTGTTACAAGTGCTGCCTGTCTCTGTCCTTCAGAACATCGTGCCCCAAGGCTCAGTCAAGGATGTTCTGGAGCTGTTTGTGCCTGAGGATAAACTCAGCAGCGTCCGGGCTGAGGCAGAGAAGCTGCCAGCGGTGGAGATCACCAAGGTATTGTCACACTCAGGTTCTGACACTGTTTAGCTGCTCCAAGGGTGGGAGCTTCCAGGAGGACGTTGCCAGAGGGGCCTGTGTTCCTCTGATGGCCCTGACCTTTTCTGAATGTGATTATGGCGAGCTGAGGTGGGATCCTGATCCTCAGCCATTTTCTGCCGTGCCTCCACCCTGTGCTGCAGGCTGTCAGTCTCCTCTGCTGTGTTCATACAGCTGCACAAGTTCAAACTGCCAGAGGGCAGGGTTAGATGGGATACAGGGAGGCCTTGGCCCAGTGTGCCCAGAGAAGCTCTGGCTATCCCTGGCAGTGCCCAAAGCCAGGTTGGACACTGGGGCTTGGAGCAGCTGGGATAGTGGAAGGTGTCCCTGCCCATGGCAGGGGTGGAATGAGATGGGCTTTAAGGGAGCTTAAAGCTTCCAACCCCAAGCATTCTGTGATCCTAAGCTGTGCTGTGAAAGTGTGTGAGTCTGGCTTAAAAAGCCCCAGGCTACATCCCCCATGTCTTTCTCCCCCTAACGAATGTCCTGTATTTGAAGCAAAACTAAATGGAAATGCTGTTTCAGCAGAAGGAAAGGAAAGGAAAAGCAGCCCCTGAGGTTGACATGGTGGCAGGAATGTGACAGGGGTGTGACCCCTTTGGGTTTGTTTTGCAGCTGGATCTGCAGTGGGTGCAGGTGCTGAGCGAAGGCTGGGCCACTCCTCTGACGGGATTCATGCGGGAGGCAGAGTACCTGCAAGTGCTGCACTTTGGCACCCTGCTCAACGGTATGGATCCCTGTGTCCTCCTGTCCTGCCCTGAGGCACACCCCAGGGCTCCTGAAGGTGGCCAAGGTCACCCTGCTGTGGCCACAGCCCTGGCTCACAGCTCTGACATCCCACATGGTGCTGCTCAAACCTTCCAGCAGTTGTTGTGTGCCTCTTGTCGTGCTTGGCTGTACCAGGGTAAAGAGAGGTGCAAACCCAAAGCCAGGGGAGCAGGGAGGCTGCCAGGCTGAGCTGGAGGTGGGAGGAGAAGGCAACTGCTTCTTGGAAACAGGAGCAGAGCCTGGTTTTGCCCCCCACCACATTTCCCTGCTTCTCCAACGTGGTAGCTTGAAGTAAATTTGATTTATCTATGCGTCAGCACCCTGTTGTTAGAGGTGCTTCATCCCTGGAAGAGGCAAAGAGGGCTCAGATGATGTCCTTCCACAGCCGTTTGCACCCCATTTCTCAGCTGTGGATGCTGCTGCTGTGGCTTCACCTGCACATGGGGTGCTCACATTGGGGTTTGTACACCTGGCAGTGGTCTCTGCCTTCTGGGATCCGGGTGAGCAAGACCCTTTGAGCCTTGCATGCCTTCTAGGCAATCCTGGGTCCCAGAGAGCAGTGACCTGCTGCTCTTGCTCAGCCTTGGGCACCAGGCAGCAGAGGCAAAGCTCAGGACTGCTCACTTTGCAGTGCAGGAGTGGCTGAGGGGGCTCTGCTCCCAGACACATCATAGCCTTTCACCTCCTGCCCAGTGTGCAAACAGCACTCAGAAGCACATGTCCCTGTTATCAGAGCCTCCCCTGTGGTCTTTGAGCTGCCTGCTGTGCCTGGGGAGGTCGCAGAGTGCTCTGGGATGGCCACGTTGCTCCAGAGCCCCGTACTTTGCGCCGGAGGCTCATCCCAGAGCACAGTGCCTGGTTTTGGGGTGGCCCCCCAAACCTGCTGACATCCCTGAGCACATCTGCTCTGGGCTCTGTGGGCAGATGTTCAGGGTTTGCAGAGCTCTGTGGGGAGCAGGGACAAAGGCCAGGGAGCAGCTTTGCAGGAGGATGAGCTCTCCAGAGCAAGGTCTGTGTAGCAGAGGGCAGCAGCTTCAGTCCCTGGTGCACCCTGTCTCCACGGGGGCTCCAAACCCAGCATCGGTGTGGCCAGGCCCTCAGGGTGACATCTGGGTGGGAAAGAGAACACCAGGTGCTCCAGGACAAGCTTTGGGAAGTGGTGGAGGGTTCCATGTCACGGTGCTGAGGCTGGGGCACTGCCAAGGAGAGCCCTGAGCCTGCTCTTCCCAGAGCCACGGGCGCAGCCCTTGTGCCTTGGGCTGGGTGATGGTTTGGGCAGCTCCTGTGATTTTTTGGGGGCACTTGTTCAAGCCAGTGCTCTGCAGGAAATCCCTTCTGGATACCCCAGCAGGTGGGTGATGTGCTCCGTGTAGGGCCACCAGGAGGGGGGGTGGATCTGCAGCAATGCACCAAGGACCCGTGATGGTCGGGAGGGGTGACAGCGACACTGGAAGTGCTGGAGCACACTCAGTGTGAGGCTGTGGCAGCACCCTGGAGGACCATGGCCACGCCAGCAGGAGCTTTTAAATGCTTTGAGTCTTAAAATGGTTTCTGTAAAGTGCCCCTGAGCATTAATTATCTTCATTATGTTTGTGTTCTCCCAGGAAAGAGGCGCTTGGTAGCTGGTATGTATGGAACTGTTCTCAGCTCTGCACAAATTACCTCAACTGAGATTCTTTTTGGCTATAATTTTTTGAGATTTTCCAAAAAAAAAAAAAACCAAGAAAAAGAAAAAGTTGAAATGATTATGAAATAATGAAATAATTACAGCCGTGGCCTGTTTATGATCCAGGCAGTTCTGACATGGCCCGACACACCCCGTGTCCTAGGGACCAGTCTGCACAAGGATCCCACTTGTGTCATTTTGTAATTACCTGCACTAGAGTGATCTTTTGTTACCTTTCCATCCTGCATTTGGAAATGGAGCCCAAAGACCCTCACTTTCTGCAGCATTTGTTGGTTTCATAATGCACTTTTTTTTTTTCCCTCTGCTGGCTTCATTGACTGATCATTATTAATATGATTTAAATGTATGAAGCTGATATTGATTGGATCCCTTGTGAATATAATTATGATTATTCATGAAAATTGCTGCCTGGCAGATGAATGATACCCAGTCGTGAACTTAAAGTAAATGCAAATATTTTAATAAAAATGAAAGGAAAAATCTATATCATAGTCAAAATCCTCAAATTAAGACTCTCAAGGGTCCAAACTGATTTCAGTCAGATCAGAACAAATTGAATCAGTGATTTGTTTGTGACTGGAAACCCATCAAAGAGACCGATTCTCCTGTATTAACATTGAAATATCCAAGGAGAAATGGGAGCACCTCAGTGGAACACTGGGAAATTGGGCGAGTTGGGTTAAAACCAACATGATTTCAAGCTATTTAGGGACAAGACTGAAATTAGAAACTATGTGTGCACTTACAGACTCACACAGGAAACAGATTAAACATGGGCAGTGCAGAGATGTAAAGGAGGAGGAGTAGCGATATAGAGATACCCAGGAAAAAAACCCAAAAAATAAATAAAACCCAAATTAAAACTGAGTGTGGTGGGAGAGGCAGCCCAGGAGGTGTGCAGGGAATGGGGTTCTCCAGGGAACACCAGACTGGAGCCTTCTCCACACAGGTGGTTCTCCTGGAGGAGAAGGCATTTTCCAAGCACACTGAAATTTTTTCAGTTATCCAGGCTTGCATTTTCCATGCACATGGCAATTTTTCAACTATCCAGGGTTGCATTTTGCGAGGACATTTGAATTTTTCACCTTCACAAGCAGCTAACAAAGAAGAACCAGGGAAAGGGAGTGTGCAGGAGCCAATGGGATGCTCCAGGTGTCCTGCAGACATCGCTGCCCCCTGGATAAGGAACTTTTATATCCCATTAGCATCACTATGTATTAGCAGCGCAGAGAAAACTGCTGCAATGACTGATTTTCCACCAAACCCTCTGTCTGCTGCGCTCCCGGGGCCGGTTAAAGTTCTTGTCCGAGCAGGAGGGTGTTAAACCTCCCCCCTCCGGGGGCTGTGACCCGGAGCATCCCCGCGGTGCTGCCGGTGTCCCCGCAGGACGAGCAGCGGCCGGAGGGCGCTGAGCTCCTCTCCCGTGTCTCTGTGCAGACGGAGTGGTGAACCTGAGCGTGCCCATCGTGCTGCCGGTGTCTGCGGAGGACAAGCAGCGGCTGGAGGGCAGCGCGGCGCTGGCGCTCAGCTTCCAGGGCCGCCGGGTGGCCGTGCTGCGCAGCCCCGAGTTCTTCGCGCACAGGAAAGAGGAGCGCTGCGCCCGCGTCTGGGGCACCACCTGCCCCCGCCACCCGCACATCCAGGTGGGTCCGGCCCCTCCCTGCCAGGGGAAGCCCGGCCTGGGGGTGAAATGTGGGCAAGGCCTGGAGAAGTGAGCTTTTCCAAGGTTTTGAGGGCGATGGGTTTCCCGTCTGTGCTTCCAGGCTGGCTCCTTGCTGGGAAGCAGCCCATCCCGAGCAGGCAGGACTGGATGTTTTTGGCTCTTCCCTACGGGCAGCCAGCAGGGTTGTTGTAGTTTTACAGCTTCTCTCTTCCCACTTAGTCTGTGGCAGCACAAGGGGCATCATCCCTCGGAACGGGAGAGCTCGGGGTTGCACGCAGTGACTTGAGCTGTCTGCTCCCAAAGGCTGCAGCTGTGGTAGTTCTTTCCTGTTACTTTTTATCTTCTTTTCTGCCAGAGTCGGGATTGAATGTGTGAGACAACATTTTTTGTTCGGACTCAAATGTTCATTAATTCTTGTCTATATTACAGTCTCACAAGCTGTGAGTTCTACAGCACTTGTAGCTAACAAACTAAAAATGGAACCCCATCTCTCTCTCTCCAAGGCCTTTTAAGGATAAATTGTCCAGTTAAGAAATGACACCTAGATTATTTTTACTTTTAACCCAATAACCAACCACCCGTGGTCTGCAATGCAGACTTTTCCATCCAATTACAAAACACCACCCAGACCCATGAAGGAGAAGGTGAAAAGAACAATTAGCCTCTGTCCTAAGCCCTTCATCTTGCTTTATATATATTACTATATTCTAAAACCTTAAACTCGAAGTTTTCCACCATTTGATATCACACACTTCTATTCAAACTACACACCCATAATCCCAGTGCTATCACCCAATTTTGGAAGCCTTCTCCACAGCCTCAGGTCAATGCAGTGTTTTCTTGGGGGTCAGTGCCTGTCAGCACAGAAAGTCTGGAATTCTCAGTGCCCAGGATTCCAACACTTTCCCCTCCCTTAAAATGCCTCATGTAATTCATTAGCAGCAGGCGTGTGCCTTGCAACAGGCTCATTCCTCCTGCGTGTTCCCAGGAGGAAGGAGCAAAGAGGGAGGTGCAGGACGGCCTTGTGCCTGCCTGCAGCCTGCCAGGGGAGCCCAGCACCCAGCTGGGGGGGACTGGGTGGCTGCTGCCCCCCTTGATGAGGTTTTGCTGCCCAGGACACTCAGTTCTCGTGGTCACTGAATAAAGTTTTCTACCTGCCAGAAGGGAAGGTCATCCTACAGTGGGGTTGAGCCTCACACTTTTCAAAGGAGACTGGGAGAGGGAGGAGTGTGCTGTCCCCTTTGCACTGAAGGTGTGTGTAATTCCCAGATGGTGATGGAGAGTGGAGACTGGCTGGTTGGTGGAGACCTGCAGGTCCTGGAGAAGATCAAATGGAATGATGGGCTGGACCAGTACCGCCTGACCCCGCTGGCCCTCAAGCAGAAGTTCAGGGAAATGAACGCTGGTGAGTGCCTGGCTTACACCAGTGGCAGGGCTCCTCCTGCCCCACCCGGCCTTGCTGTGATCTGGGAGTTGCTCTCAAGCTCACAGCACTCCCAGGTGGCTTCTGGATGCTCCCAAAATGGGGCTGTTTGGGGGGTGGGCAGTAAAGGCACAAAAATTGGCCATGGTCTCCTTGGTTAGGGCATGGTCTCCTTGGTTAGGGTGTGTCACTGCTTGTGGCGGGCTGTGTCCCCAGTGGGCTGCTCTGAGGGCTGGGAAGTGCTGAGCATCCTGCTCATGTCCCCCCTGGCAGGTCAGATCCTCTCTGCACTGACTTTCTTGGCCTTCACACCTGGGGCACAGCTCAGGTGTCTCTCCCAGCTCTCTGTGCCATAGGAACCCAGAATTTGAGTTGGAAAGACCCTAAAGCTCATCCCATTCCACCCCCTGCCATGGGCAGGGACACGTTCCACGTTCCCAGGCTGCTCCAAGCCCCATCCAGTGTGGTCCCAGCAGGCTGGCAAGGGTCAGACACCCACCCTCACTTTGGGGCAGGAGCACGGAGCCTCCTGAAGGTGCCAGTGAGCCTGGGCAGGTGACAGATCACTTAGGACATCAGTGAAGGTGTCCAGTGCTGTGCACAAACATTGCAGGAGAGCTGATAGGGCTGAAATCAGCCCCAGAGGGAGGGATTGCAGTGAAAACAACCTTGGCAGGGTGACATGTGTGTGAAACACTCAGCTGAGCTGATCAGGGCCTTGCTCATGTGCAGGTGGGACACACAGGCCTGTCACTGCTGGGACAGGGCACACACAGGTGTGTCCCAGCTGGGACAGGGCACACACAGGTGTGTCCCAGCTGGGACAGGGCACACACAGGCCTGTCACAGCTGGGACAGGGCACACACAGGTGTGTCCCAGCTGAGACAGGGCACACACAGGCCTGTCCAGCTGTGTGGAGGCCCACAGTGTGGGAATGAGGCCCGTGACCCCCTGTCCTTTCCCTTCCAGACGCCGTCTTCGCCTTCCAGCTGCGCAACCCTGTGCACAACGGGCACGCGCTGCTGATGCAGGACACGCGGCGCCAGCTGCTGGAGAGGGGCTACAAGAACCCCGTGCTGCTGCTGCACCCCCTGGGGGGCTGGACCAAGGACGACGACGTCCCTCTGGAGTGGCGCATGAAGCAGCACGCCGCCGTGCTGGAGGAGCACGTCCTGGACCCCAAGTCCACCATCGTGGCCATCTTCCCCTCCCCCATGCTCTACGCCGGCCCCACGGAGGTAACTGAGCCCTTGGCCCTCAGGAAGGCTTCCATGGGGGGTGTGCAGCTCTGGAAAACCCCGGGAAGGGGCTGGAGCAGTGCCCTCACTCTTGGCTCCCTGCGTGGTTTGCCTGCGCTTGCTGCTGCAGCGTCTCCCCGCAGAGCTCGGCTCCAGTGGCTCCCATCCTCTCCCGGGCTGGGGAGAAGGGCCACAAACAGGCTTCACCTTTTTCTGGCAGGCAGGGCCGTTCATTTGTTTGTCCCCAGGGGTTCCCTGCTGTCCCTACATCAGCGGGATTGAAGGGGCAGGTGCTGTACCTCCCATTCCGTATGCTGGGAGCACCACTTGGGCACTGTGAAAATTCAAACCGTGGCTCCATTTCCCACCAGATGAGACCCAGCCCTGTGGTTTATTATCTTATTTTCTGTTAGAGCCGGGATTAAATGCTTGAGAGACAGATTTCATGTTCAGATTCAGGTGTTTATTAATTCTTATCTATAGTACAGTCTCACAAGTTGTTCTAGCTAGCAAGGTGAAAAATGTCTCTGTCTCTAAATCTCTACAAGGCCTTTTAAGGATAAATTGTCTAACTAAGAAATGACACCTAGACTATTTTTACTTTTAACCCAATAACCAACCACCTGTGGTCTGCAATTCAAATTTTTCTACCCAATTATGAAATACCACCCAGACCCATGAAGGAGAGGGTGAAAAAGGACTTAGCCTATGCTCTAAAACCTTCATCTTGCTTTATATATTTATTACTATATTCTAAAACCTTAAACTCGAAGTTTTCCACCCTGTGATATCACACACTTCTATTCAAACTCCACACCCAAAATCCCAGTGCTATCACTCAATTTTGGGAGCCTTCTCCAAGGCCTCAGCTCAAATGCAGTGTTTTCTTCAACACTTCAGGATGTTTTCTTTCAGCACTTTGGGGTCAGTGCCTGTCAGCACAGAAAGTCTGAAATTCTCAGTGCCCAGGGTCCCAATTCCCACGGGATCCCCAGGGGCTCCCTGTCCCCCGTGCCTCAGTGCCCGTGTCCCTCCTGCAGGTGCAGTGGCACTGCCGAGCCCGGATGGTGGCGGGGGCCAACTTCTACATCGTGGGGCGCGACCCGGCGGGAATGCCGCACCCCGACTCCAAGCAGGACCTGTATGAGCCCACGCACGGAGGGAAGGTGCTGGGCATGGCCCCCGGCCTCACCTCCGTGGAGATCATCCCCTTCCGAGTGGCTGCCTACAACAAGCTCAAGAGAGCCATGGATTTCTACGACCCCAAAAGGTGACGGGCGCTGTCTGCAGAACACGGGGTTCGTGGGCGCCTCGGGAGCGCGGCCTCGCAGGGGACAGGGAAAAGCCACGTTCCTCCCAAGGAGGGGAATGGGGAGCACCTGGGAAAGCCAGCCCTGCTTTCCTCCAAGAGCTGTTCCCACGTGCCACAGGCAGCTAAAGGTGCCACCAGGGAGGAAAAGCAGCACAGGCAGGGGGCTGAGAGGCAATAGAAACAGCCTCCCGCAGCTAGGAAGTGCTGGGAAGTCCACAGTGTTATGTGTGTCATGGGAAGTGTGTCATGTGTGTTATGGGAAGTGTGTTACGAGAAGTGTGTTTTGTGTGTTATGGGAAGTGTGTTTTGTGTGTCATGGGAAGTGCGTCATGGGAAGCGTGTCATGTGTGTTTTGTGTGTTTTGTGTGTTATGGGAAGTGTGTTTTGTGTGTTATGGGAAGTGTGTCATGTGTGTTTTGTGTGTTTTGTGTGTTATGGGAAGTGTGTTTTGTGTGTCATGGGAAGTGCATCATGGGAAGCGTGTCGTGTGTTTTGTGTGTTTTGTGTGTTATGGGAAGTGTGTTTTGTGTGTTTCGTGTGTTTTGTGTGTTATGGGAAGTGTGTCATGGGAAGCGTGTCATGTGTGTTTTGTGTGTTATGGGAAGTGTGTTTCGTGTGTTTTGTGTGTTATGGGAAGTCTGGTTTGTGTGTTATGGACGCTCCAGCCCCTCTGGGCTGAGGAGCCCTGGGGGTGGCTCGGGCCAGCTGTGCTGATGTCACCTGTCTCTGTTTCACACAGGCACGACGATTTTGACTTCATCTCAGGAACGCGCATGAGGAAGCTGGCTCGGGAAGGGGAAAACCCCCCGGATGGCTTCATGGCCCCCAAAGCCTGGAAAGTCCTCACCACATACTACCAGTCACTGGAAAAAAAGAATTAACTCCTCCTCCTCCCTAGAAATACCTGTATTAAGAGTGAGCAATGATCGATTGATTCCCTGTGACACAGATCACTTGGCATGACCCTGAGATTTTCCTGCCTGGGTCAGAGTGTTTTTTTACCAATCAGAAATACTTTGAACCTGGTCCTTCTCCCCTTAAAGCTGCTGGGAGTGTCCCCATGGAGCTGGAAGGGATGGGGGGCAGGCCCTTCATTCCAGGCTGGCACAGGGATGTGCCAGGATCGTTGTGGCGCTGCCAGGGCCACACAGCAGCTCCCAGTGCAGAGGGGAGGCCTTAGACCAGGATAAATCCTGCCTGTGCCCTGCCTGGAGCAGAAATGAACAAGTGCCTTTCCACATTGTGCCTTAGACAGCTTTTTGCTAATTAGCAGCAGAATCTTTTTAATGCCTTTTTTTAAAAAAGGACTTTTTCAGATCAGCTGTGACCACTGCCAGTTCCTTGTGGCTGAGCCAATTCCTCACTGCCTCCTTGCTTCCTTCCTCCTGCTTGACCTCTTTGGTCAAACAACTCCTGGGCTGGGCACTCCAGTTGCTCCAAGTTGAGCTGTCTGTGAGACGGTGCCGTGGTGATCCCTGCACTCACAGCCCGGCAGGGAACCTGTCCTGGGAGGCACCATAAAACCCTGAGATCCCTGAGAAAGCTCTGGACAGCAAGGAAAAGTCAGGGACGCTGTCACTGTGCTTTCAGGTGTCGTTCCCCCTGGCAGGATGGGATCCCCCTCCCCTCTGCCCGCACTCCTCCCACGCCAGAGGCAAATCCGAGGCAAAACAGCAAAGATTCAGAGCGAGGTGGTTCTGGAGAACCAGCTGAGAGGAGGCTGAAGCTCCTGCCCTCGGCCACACCTGTGTACCCACAGGTGACCTGATTTATTCCCTGTCTGTGGGATGGGGCCGCTGGGGACAGCCAGAGGAGGGCAGGACGCCCCGTGGGGTGCCGGTGCTGAGCCGAGAGCCGGCGCCCAGCGCTGCTCCCAGCCCTGGCTGTGGAAAGTTACCCCGGACTTTATCTCCTTCCCCACCCTCATCCTGCCGTGGACTTTGCCTGTGCCGTGCCTGAGGCTTTTCCGCTGACTGCAGCTCCTCCGAGGGGACAGAGCAGTGACACAACAGCGGGGCTTCCCTGGCCGCTGCCGGGAGCCCGGGGCTCCTCCAGGGACAGGGCTGGGCCCGCCTTGCCTCCGCAGCTGTGAGGCGGCAGCTGAGGAGAGCAGCCAAGCACTCGGCAATGACAGCGGCGCCTCACTCCGTGATTTTTGCACCTGGCCCTCTTTGGCAGCTGCCCCAGGACCCGCGGGGGTGTGTTCCCGGTGAAGGGGAATCAGCCTTCCTCTCTTCTTGTGCTCCAGCTTTGATTCCAGACGGATCCACGCTCAGCAAAACCAACCCGCTCCTGCGTGTGTCACAGAGCTCCGGCCTGCTCTGCTGTGGCCAGGGCACAGCGTCCAAGCCTTCGTCTGTGACTGGAAAATATCTTGGCAAATGGGCTTTTGGGGTGGTTTTTAAAGTCTTTTTTAAAGTATTTGGAGCAAAGCTGTGTTTTACACCAAGGCAAATGCGTCCGTGGGAGCTGACAGTGCGGCAGCCTCATCCAGCCAGGCCCTCTGGCAGGAAGCAATATTCCCATTTAGGATTTTTGAGGAGTGAAACAGCACTGTGGCTGCTCATCATAAAATAATCCAGTGTTGAAACCTGCCTCCCGCCCCCAGTAAATCCAGGTGGTCACAGCAAAACACAGATGTTGCATTATCATTTTAAACCAGCGTAGTGTCCTGATTACCTCTGATTAAAACACATGGACTGGGGGGTTTGTAGTCTATTTATTAAAGACATGAGACTGGAATTTGTACCTCAACTGATGCATCTCATGATTTAATATATTCTGAACTCGATACTCTATGAAACACTCGCTTTTAATACAAATAAATATTTATATGTGTAAGGAGCTCTCACTTGGTGATTTTTGGGTGGAACTTGGCTGGAGGCTCGCTCAGCCTCGGCAATGCAGCTGTCCCCGGAGCTCGGGGAGAGGCACCAGGCTCTTCCCCCCTTCA
Organism: Cettia cetti; assembly: GCA_013401135.1. Lineage (NCBI taxonomy): Eukaryota > Metazoa > Chordata > Aves > Passeriformes > Sylviidae > Cettia > Cettia cetti. The sequence continues at coordinate 19,721 of VZUI01047334.1, forward strand.
GAGAGGCAGGATTGGATGCTGAGGGTTGGGCCAAGCCTCTGGAGCCATGGAATGAAAGCAGCCACATTCCAAACCACACGGCTTCCTCAGCCTTTCGAGGAAGCTGCCGGAGGGTTTGCGCTTTGACAAGGACTCCCACAGCAGCAGCAAGAGTAGACAAGTACGGGAGAGTTCCTGGAGAAGTGGGAATTGCACTCCAGCTGCAGTAAGCGCCCCCAGGAGCAATCAGAAATGACTCGTGCCTCCTCAGTCAGCCCCTGGCGAGTTAGGGGCAGCAGCGCCCAGCGCCGGGGCTGGGGACACAGGCTCCGAGCTCAGGCACCGAGCAGGGCTGGCCCGGCTTGTTCCTGCCCCCTGACATGAAACCCCCCTGAGGACACACTTCGCGCTCAATTAGAGCCAATTAAGAGCTGCCTGCGCTGGGGTTTCACCGTGCAGGAGGAGCTTCCCAGGCTGGCATTTCCCAGGTGGAACAGCCCCCGAGCGGGGCGGGGAGCGCAGCGGGAGAGAGCGGGCCCGGAGCACACGGGGCGGCCGGAGAACTTCCCTGCCAGTCCAGCCTTCCCGGGGATCCCAGGAATGCCACTGGGGGCAGGTTTAAGGTTACTCATGGAATCCCAGATTGGTTGGGGCTGGAAGGGACCTTAAAGCCCATCCAGTGCCACCCCTGCCATGCCAGGGACACCTTCCACTGTCCCAGGCTGCTCCAAGCCCCAGTGTCCAGCCTGGCCTTGGGCACTGCCAGGGATCCAGGGGCA
>VZUI01047336.1:0-43445 GCA_013401135.1 Cettia cetti
CATCTCATCTGGACTGCTACTACCACCCCAACAGGGTGTCAGGTTGTATTCTGACTCTGTCAGTATTTTCTACTATTGAATTTATTTTATTTTACCTTATTCTACTTTGTCTCTTCTTTCTCTTATTAAATTGTACTTCTGACTTGGAGTCTCTCACTGGTTTTGCTTTCAAACCGATACATTTCTCTGATGCTTTTCCACGTCCTCCATGAAGGACCTAATGGCCCATCCCCAAAGAACAGGAATACAGGAATTTCTCAAGTCTGTTTCAGGCTCTCCCAACTGGAATCATTTCACCCACAGATTTCTACTTATTATGTTCAAAATGGCAGCATTTATGTTACAGAAGATCCATTGGCTTTGGGAAAAAAGGCAGTGAAGGACTTGAGTGCAGAGCTGCCCATCTCAGAAATACAGACCAACCAAGCAACATTATGATAAAGTGTTTATTAATTTTTTTTTAAATATCAAATTTTTTTTTACATGTAATTTGTTGATAAACAGTTCCCCAATATTAAAAAAAATCAAAAAAAGAATCAAGTGTGTATTTGGGCAGAACCACATCACATTGATGACACATCCACTCCTCTCTTCAGCCGCCTGTGAGGCCACAGTGTGTTCAGTCCACAAGAGTCAATGACACAAAACACAACCAGCTTTAGGATTCCTGAGTATTGATTCCCTCAAGTTCCCTAAGTGAGTCTGTAAAACTCTGAAGCATCAGTCAAAGTGTGACCCAAACCACTGTGCTTTGGATCATGGACTAAGCCTCATCTACATAGTGCAGGAAGAAATCTCTTGAGCGCTTCAGAGGGGAATGATGTACATGAAACCGACCCCGTTTCCCAAGCTGACTTCTGAGAGGCAGGCAGAAATACCTCTGGATTTCTCCTCTTTGAATTTCTGTTAAGAGTTCTGGGCAGCTGTTTGGCAGGAAGTCCAAGTCTGGTGAAGAAACCTCTAGGACCTGCTCCTCCTTTTGTTGATCAATGGCATAGTTTTACAGAAAACTTATCTGGAGTTGAGCATTCAGCAAGTACACTTAAATATTGCTACTTTTGAGAAGAGGAGATGGCAAGAGGGAGAGATGGAGAAGGGGAACATGGAGGATGTCCAAGGTTAACAGTCCTGGAGACCAAGTGTCTACGTAGGAAGTTAAACACAGCAAGGAAGCAGAGATTGTCACAGTAACAGCATAGTTCAGCTCTGTCCTCCAGCAGGTAGACATGGCAGGGACAGTCACCAGGAATACTCCCTCCTCTTGTCAGGATTACCCATGCCCAGAAACTTCCAGATGTTGGGATTCCACTAAATGTCACCTCTATGTTCACCTGTGGCCTCATGTACACAAACACGCAGTCACCAAGAGGCCAAGTGAATTCCTTCAGTATTTTTAAGGAAAAAAGTATATCTCAGAAACCGGGAGTGGCTCCAGGGCACACCCAAAAAGAAACTCTACAGTTCCACATGGATCCCCACAGGTGCTGGCAGCTTTACAAAGCACTGCTTTCCACGGTGAAATCCCTTTGTTAAGTGTCGTGATATTAGGACACTGCAGCAGTGGTTAATGAGGAGGGGGAAGAGAAAAGAATTAAGTGCCTGATTTTAGGCCGGAATACCTGGCTCCTTGGAAACCTGAACAGCTGTTGGTGGTACCTTTATCCTTTATCCCCCACTACATCCAATAAGTCATAGCACTCCGCCATCCCTCCTTTCCTATAAATGCTCCCACTCTGTGGGCCAGTGGGACCAGTGGGCAACAGGGACCAGTGAAGGGACTTCCAGAGGCTGAACAGAGGATGTGCATGTGCATGCAGCAGAGAGGACACACATTGAAACAAAGACAACTTTTAGACAGTGTTTGCTAAACACACATTCTACTACATTTTATTTTAACCTTAAATACTCACCATTTCCCCAATTTTATACTAAATCTTGCTCCTAAAAAAAATATTCACTAATTTAGCAGCACATAGCCATTCACTCAAAGCAAGGCTTGGAAGTGAAGAGATTTAAGTCACCAGGCTTGGACCTGCTTGATAAAAGAATTTTAGAAATATTTATCAGTTGGGAGTCAGGGTTTGTTTCTAGCAGTTTGGAGAGAGTTACCCATGGAATTCTAGCACTATGAATAAATGCTTCTAAACAGCTTTGGCGGAAGGGTGGGATTCAAAACTTGTATTTGACAAGGAATAAAAGTGAGCATTGAAGCAGATTGGCTGATACTGTAAAGCTTTTATAGCATAAATTCTGTATGCGCAGCCTAAGTCAGCATGGCCGTGAGAGCAGAGCCTGTCACCAGCTTGGTGCAGAGCAGCACCACTTGGGCCAGATGACCAATGGCTTCTAAAACAGAGAGTGATACAAGGGGCTAACACTGAGTAGCCAACATCTGCTGCTCCAAGCAGCTGGCAGTAGATCCACCCACAGGCGAAGCTGGTGCAGGTTCAGTTCTCCCACATCCCAGAGAGCCAACCTGCCCCTGGCTGCCATGTAACTTTGCTCCCAGGGCCACCTCACCAAGCCCTGCAGTGTGAATCTGGAGCAGATTCAGCTGTCTGAAGTTGCTCTGGATCTGGGAGCCTCATTGCTGCTGCTCCTGATGGTGAACCAGATGCAGACAGGAGCGGATCTGATAGATCCTATTTCCTAAGGTTTTTAGAGAGACCTGTTGATACTGTACTCCTGTACCAAGCTCAAGCATTGCCCTTCACAGAGGAGCTTCTGCTGATTTGAGGTGCTCATTGCAAGGAGAGTATTAAACCAAACCTTGAGCAGGAGTAACTCTACCACCTGCCCAGTGAAAAAGCTGCAGTCTGGCCTCAGTAACTCATTTTGAGTAGAGCCTCAAGTGAATCACTGGATGCTGCTCCAGACAGCCAAGCACTGCTTCCCACATGGAGCAGTGCCTGCTGCTGGCATCACAAGCAGAGGGGTATAAGCCAAACCTGCCTGGGAGCTCCAGGTCAGGATGGTACCGTCCCAGCTAATGGAGAAGCTCCATTTGGCAGCAGAATGCCTAAAAGCCCTTTATTACTTCAGAGGATCTCCTGGCTGTCCAAGTGTCTGAGGCAAATCTGACACCAGCACTCAATGACAGCACAAACTCCTGTGAGTCTGACAGATTAAACCAAATCTGTGTTGTTTTTAAATGCCACCTGCATAAAAACAGCCCAGCACACACACAGGAGACCTGCTAAAGCAACAGGGAACACAAACACTAGGACACAAGCCAGAGGCAACCACAACACCACATGGAAGCCATGAACAAAAATGTGTCTGGTGCTGCTGTGCCATTGCTCCAGGTTTAGCTCAATGCATTAAATTCAAGATGAACACCTAACACAAAGCCACTTCTGAGATTTGCAAGTGGGACTAAATCAAAACTCCTACTCATAATTTGGTTTCAACCACGTTTTCCTTTCCCTTCCCCAGCCCTGACAGAGTTTTGGGGCTTTCCAGAGCATCACAAAGGAATTCTTCCTCCTCAAAGAACCATCTGGAAAGGGCTTCCTACAGCACAGCCTCAGTGAGGCCTCACCACTCACGTGAGTCACCAGAGATATCCCAAAAGGCTATGATGGTTGTAATGCAGAAGCCACATCAGTGCATTTGTTCTGTGAACCCTGCTGGGGAGCCCTTGCTCTTGAAAAGGTGTAAGATCAGCAGCCTCAGCCATGGCATTCCACAACCAAGAGGCCAATCAAACCCAGACATCCAGACAAACCACAGCAAAGCATATTCTTCCATCTTCCAATCACAGCCCTGCTCGGAGTCACTGAGATGAAGTTAATTCCTCCCTGGGCACAGGGAGATTTAGAGCTGTAACACACAGTAGGTTTGTTAAACAAATTCATCATTAAGGTTTAGCCTTAAACTGGTTGAGCTTGCTCTTTCTGCATGAGAAAAAACATAATGTGGGCAAGGCTAGAAAAAAAAGTTGATACTGCTTTTCCCTCCTCCCCACCCCCCACCGTCCCTACAGTTAATACCAGCACATCTCCAAATAAGTTAAAACGTATCTTGTAAGTTTTGATAGCACCAAATTCTATCCCTTCCCTTCTTCTATCCCCATGTTGTAAACTGGAACACACTGGCCCAAAAGCATCACAGAATATTCTGAGTTGGAAGGGACACACAATAATCATTGAGTACAATTCTAAATCAAAGCATGAAAGGGTTTGGCAAAAATAAGCATCAGCCTTCCCTGTGCACACACAAAACCCCCTTGCTCCTCTGACAAAGCCTTACTCATCCATGAGCATCTACACACCTTCAGTAGCTGCCAGAATAATTTCAACAGCTGGATGTTGGGTTCCAAGGAACTGTAACAAATCCAGAGTCCACACTGGACTCAGTGTGCACGTCTTCTCCTGTGTACATGTGGCCAATTACCATCACAACCTGCTTTGTGCCTGACAGGGCAGTGAACACAGTGGCTGCTGCTTTTTATTTGTAGCATTGGAGGTTATTCTAAAATTGTACATTTAAATAAAACCACTAGTTTTAATCCAGTATGCATGATTAAAAGCTATTCTGTCCACACAATGCAAGGACCTTTTCTTTCCTTTCAAAGCCCAAATCTAACAAGTGAAGTAGAAGCAATGTGTTACTTTGGCTGCAAATAATTAAAAAAATCTGGCTCAACATTCTGCTCGTCCATTGCGGTGTGTAATTGACATACTCCTGTAGAAGAAAAGATCCCCCAGTCAGCTCCCTCTTCCACAGTTATGTGGGAACAACAATGCTCTTGGCTAGCAAAATGAGAAGCGCAAGATCTGCATTTCCACCTGCTTGTTCCAAGGCCTGGAGAGCTTCCTGTGGGGTAAAACCAGCACTGAGGATCCGGTCGATATCAGCCACCGGGAAAGCAGGGGGTGGAGAAGCCCCTGTCGTCAGTCTGGAGTAGGCAGCCGGGGGGCTCAGCGGTGTTTCCTCACTCCCACCCACTGGCCACGGACCTTCAGGAGCAGCACTGTCACTTCTCCTAGGTGCTCCTGTGAACAGGCTCTGAGTATCCTGTGGTGCTCCTTCACTCAAAGCAGGTGTGGAGGAAACAGGCGTGCTTTGCTCCAAAGTTGGACTAGGTGGACTCTGAGAATCTCCTGCCAAAGCCTCCCTCTGCTCTGGGCTCTGCTGCTGGCCAGCTGTGGCTGCAGAACTCACCATGACCACATTGCTCTTACCTGAACCCTTCTGCCTCTGTAAAGAACCTCCCCTGATCACAGGCTGCCCAGGACTGTTGGGCCCAATGCTGATGTGCTCTCTGCCAGAATCACAAGGCTGGCTCCCCTCTGCTCCTCTACCCTCAGACCTTGCCTCAGCAAAGGAACAGCTCTGTTCCTGGCTGGCTGGATCTGAGCCTTTCCGCTCACCTTCAGGAAGTTCCTTCTGCTGCTCTCCTGGCTCTCTGTGAACCATTTCCAGCTGTGAGACTTCTTCCAAGGCAAGGATCTTACATTCACCTTTCTGACTGATAACCAAGAGTTTGTGAAGCTCTTTCAAGGCTGATGCTAGAGGGAAACACAGCTCTTCTGAAGGTCTTCCTGGATCCGTGTCCAGCTGTTGGGTGCTGGAGAGGGAAGAGCTGTCTGCTGCAAAATCAGCCAACTCATGATACTCTGCAGGAATTTCACTAGTGCTTTTAGACTGCAGGACATCACTAGTGGAAAGTGGATCACTCAAGGACGGAGACTTCTGCAACTCCACCTCCATGGAGAAGGCCTCTGAGTTCAGGTTGGATATACGTCTGTTCTCAGTCTGCTGCTTCTGCTGCCTTGCTGAGCTCTGTGCTTCAGCTGCAGCCTGCTCTACTGCGTCTATTTCCATAGAGGCTTCCATGTGCACATGGCTACAGGAGGCTGACAATTGGATACTCCCTTTCACACAGGAAAGACCTGTTCTCTCTAGTCTATCTCTCCTCTCCATGGGAGGATTTTCTCGCTGTTTGGCTTCTGCCACAGCAGGCTTCTCAACCCTAACAACACAGCAAGAAGGTTCTGGATCAGTTGTCTCAGTTTGCTCCTCAAGATGTTCCTTTTCTGGCTCTTTGCACATTTGATGGTCTGTGGGAAGCCCATGTTTTTGCTCCTGCTCTGAAGACAGACAGACATCTTTATCCTGTCTGTGCTTGGCAGCAGTGTCAGCCAAATTGGCTTTTGTCACTTCCAGAGGATGTTCCTGACCATGATCTTGTCCTTTAGCACTACATTCCTTTAAAATGTCAGCACTAAATGTTTCTTTGAGTGTCTTCTGTGAAAGGCAAGCTGGACTGGAGCAGGTTCCATCTCCAGTGTGCAGAGAGGGGTCATTATTTGCCAAGGAAGAGCTATTGGAATGATGCTGTAATACCAGAGGATGTTCTTTTTCTGGGGTTATCTGGTGTTCAGGTGAAGAGTCAAAAGTTTTGACGGCTCTAGGATCAATGGGCTCTGCAAGGCTGGATTCAGATGAGCAAATTGAAGCAGGGGCAGAGACAGAACGATCAAGTAATTGATTTGTGGGATTACAGATCTTGGAATTGAGTCCTGAAGACTGGACTGAACTTTGAAACTCATCAGAAGCTGGTAATGAGGGCATTTCCAGTGAGGTAGTTTCTTTGTCACTATTCTCTATGGAAGACAGAAGGAAAGGAGCAGTCAGGACACAGCAGAAGCACCATTTGCACTGTGGCAGCACAAACTGGAACAGGTGACTCTAAATACCTGGTCTGTAGCCCACTCCAGCTGCAGTAAACAAACAATACATGCATCAAGGCTTCCGACGTTCTGTTTGGATTAGGAAACAAACACACCAAACTCGTGTTAGCATTCAGAGCACACACCATGCATGATTACAGTCCTGCACAGCTCCCCTCCTGACTGTCCGCTGCAATGGCATGGAGGCTGCAGGAGCTCCTGCCTCCCAGAATGATTCTGCCTGGCAAATTTGGTACATCAAGGCAGAAAACTCTGCCAGAGTACAATTTAAAGGCTGTTATGTACTGTCTACACTACAGAGCAGTCTTTGGGTGATACTAGACACTTGGTAAACTCTACAAAGTTTAACACGTGTCTAGTGCTGTACTTGTCTTTTCTCCCTTTGGCTGAAGATACTCAAGAGACACATTTCAGGGATATGGGAACAGATACGGCAACAGAGTTCTTGGGTTGTGCTCCCAGCAGTGCCATCAGACACAAGAGAAGGTGTCCAAACACCAGCTGGCTACAAAAGGAAAGTGTACAGATTGTAAGGGGAAAGAAATGCCCCAAAAGAACTGCTGCCCAAGGCTGGGAAGAGCAAAGCAAAGGAGAAGCAGCCATAAGGCAAGCCCAGCTTGCTGTTTCCTTGTCCCCACAGAGCAGATGAATTGCAGATCTCTATCAGAAGAACGAAACACTGGCTGTGGTTATCAGGGGAGATTAAGTGACCTTATCATGCTGATGTATCAGCGCTCTTGCACTCGTTAAATCACTCACACGTTAAATCACTCACATGACCTTTGCAGGACCGCCTGTCCTGACACCACAGCCCTGTCTGCCCACGATTTCACACCCAGGCTGTGCTCTGCTGCCCTTTCCCTTCCCAAACTCAGTGGTCTTAAACACACACCACTGTTTTCCTAGAGTCTCTTTTTAGAGGAGTTCTGGGGCACAGCTTGCCATGCCTACACCTCCAGCCACAATTCCCTTTAAATTCCACAACATGACAGAAATCTGCCTTTCTGTCCTCAGCCTTGTTCATTTTATTCTCCATTAACTAAAACCAGTGTCACTGCTATGACACCACCCCGCTGCTCATCTTTCCTAAGGGTGACAAAGAGCTTTGTGACAGAGGATATGGATGAAAACCAGCGGGACATGATTTCTATGTGGAATCATTACATTCATGCTCTCGACTCCCAAACCAACCCTTCAGGGAGGAAGCAGAACTGTCTTTTGACCTGCTTTGTCGTTAATAAGGGTCTGATCAGACACATCAGGGATTTGCATTTAGGTAGCAGCAGGAGCTTTTCCACCAAGCACTCCTCCGTGTCATCCTTCTCTTGAGGTGGCCATAGTAGCTGAGTCCCAGCCCCACCAGGGATATTGAACCAGTTAAAACCTTGAACAACTTTTTTCCACTAAGCGCACCATCATCAGGGATAAATTCCTCTCTGTACCAGGAACAGCCTGAGTTGTTTGTGGTGGCAGTGACTTGGACTGAGGCTACCTGGATGAAAAGGTGTGTGTGGGATGAACTGCCTGGTTACACTTCCTCCTCAGCAAAACAGCTCGTTTTGCTGGCAGGTTTGTATATCCTCCATGATCACAGAGTTCCTCAGCAGTGGGAAATTGACACAAAAGAGCATCAAGCCCTCAGAGGTAAACAAAGACGTAAAAGTCCTGTATCTCAGTGAATCCCACCAGACTCCACCACCACCTCAGCTTCCTCCCATAGGTGCTAAATCACCAGCAAGGCTGCTGACAGAAATCATGAGGCTCCCTAAAGTGGGCTTCAGGGGATTAAATAAAGCTCAAGGATAATCCAGGTACATTCAAAACAACCACTTTAATAGCATCCAGGGGCAGGCAGCCATTTGTGTTGTACCATCTCCTGGCAGCCAGCAAAAATTCCTGCTATTATAAAAGAACACACGTGTTGTGGGGAGCTGAGCTTCTTTGGAACTGCATCATGTTCTCTTTCTGTCCTTCTTCCATTTTCTGTTTTTTCCTTTCCTGGTTTTCTTGGTACCACCTAGCAGCAACTCAAGTTTTGGAAGAGAGAAAGATGTAATGTGCTGACATTTTAAGATACAGCCAACAAAAGCCTACGGGCCAGAGGCTAGTACTGTGTCTAGTACTGTCAGGACTGTCACAGTCAATCTGAACAAGAGCCACTTTAGTTCTGTGCCTCGGTGTTCTATGAGCATTAAGTGAACATGCAAAATGGATTTCCTATCCCCATAAATCTTTTAAAGTCCTCTAGGGCTCAGCATCAACGGAAAGTGTCTGAGTGCTGGACACTTGCCTCATGGTACTTAGAACCATATGTAGTACATAAGCAGCTTGGATTTAAGTCATTTCGGGCACTTTTCTGTTTAAAAACTTGTCTAAAAGGATTTTGTAAACACTTACAGTTTGGGGCTGAGGTTTGCTTGTTCTTTAGTTCTCTTTCACCAGAGAACTAAATCCAACCAACTATAATACCTGCAAAGCCTCATCCAAAGTGGAAATATATTCCAAAAGCTAACCCAGGCTCCATCAGGCTCCAGGTTTTAACAGGAAAAGAACTAATATTTACACCTGCCAGGGTGTGGGAACAGACAAGAGCCCAAGCTCCTGAGCCTGACCTTTAGCAACATCAAAACGCGATCACAAGGTCAAACCCATGTTTGTGTTTCTCTCTACTGGCTGCAACTTCAGCTTATAAACATTCAAATTTGGCTAGAAAAGTCACACATTTAAACTATTTCTTACATATTCATTAAAGCCAGACCCTCCTTCTGAGGTTTTTTACATTTCTGGAAAGCTTATATTCTTAGGATGGAAGAAAATTGGCCAAAGGGAGCGATAAGTGCAGTTCTGTGCTCCCATTAATGTTATCAACTTCATTATTTGTAACTAACTGCTTACTCTTTGGGTTGTCAAAAAATAATTGCGAAGTGTTAAGAAAAATTTCAGTGCATTTCAACTATATTATATATATATGGATAGATACAGCTATAGATATATAAAAATATATTAAAAATTAGTATAATAAATGTATAATATATATATAAAATATGGTTAAATATTTTTTTCTCATTTCAATTTTTAATATAAGAATGCTAGAGTCTAAAAAGGTTAGCAAGAAAAATGTTGAAATCAACTTGATCGGCTTAAACATGACCCAGCAAAGAGTTCTACATGTGTGTAGGAAGCAAAATTTACTGCATTCTTTCAGAGGAAAAATGAACAGTAAAACTCAACGGTCTCTAGAAAACTCTTGGATATAAAATGTTATCTTTAAAAGTTTTGAAAAAGGCTTAAGGAATACACCCTGAGGTATTCACAGCTTCTCTGGAACAGCAGGAAAAAAATTTCCCCTTCAGCTAAAAACTGAATTAAAGAAGTTGAACAGAAAATTTGAGTTTCAGACTGTTTTTGGCTCATAGCTCAGCTCTCAGCTATTTTAGCTGAAAATAAAATCATTTCAGTAAATTTTGCAGCCACCAAAACTCTGTGTAACCATCGCATCTGCGCAGTGTTTGGATTCCAGAGATACTAGGAACAAAACTGCAGGACAGTGAAAGTTCTCTTTGCAGGTCATGTTTAATGCTGAGGATGTGAATTCAGCTTTTGAACCTTAGAGCAACTGCAAGGAGGTAACTCCCCCTCCAAGGACACAAGCACCATTCCAAGGAAAAATGCTGAAATAGTGCGAATTCTAAAAATTGTCATGAACTTTTGTCACTGCTACAACTGCTCTATTTTTACATGGTGCAGCCAATAAGAGCAGGGTTTTGGGAGCCTCCCCAAAGCTGTGCTCACACAAGGCTGCAGCAGCACTGCAGCTGAGCCAGGTCCCTGCTTGGGCACTACAATGTGATCCCAGCCACCAACAACCATTAACCTCCACACCTGGAAAGCCAGGAAACCAGAGCAGGTGGGAAGTTGCAGGGAGAGCACAAATTAAACAGCAAGCAGCCCTGAGTGCCTTTGTGCAGGTTTTGCAGCCTGGAAAGGAAGAGAGAAGTGCACTCAGAGGCCACAAGCAAGAATAAAGCCCCTTCTCTCCACCCTTTACTGGCTGATGCTGCTCCCAGGAGCTGGAAGGGGAACTGCTCACAGACATCCTGACATGCAGCAAAATAAAGCATGGATTCCTATTTCAAGTGGGCTCCTGCTGGTACCTGCTTCCTCTACAGATTTCTGTATTGCCTCTGCGAGCTCCTGGTCAGCGATGTCCTCGGGCCGTACATCGTCGCGCCCTGCGCCGTATGCCAGCCGCGCGCACTCGGGCAGCTCACCCTCAGGCAGGAACGAGGTCTGCGAGCCCGTGGTGCCGATCACCAGCACGTTCTTCTTGAGATCAATGGAGCACTGCAAAAGAGAATCACACATCAGGGGCCTGCAGAGGGCCAGGCGGCTCCCAGAGAAAAAGAGAGACAGAAGGTCAGGCAATCCATCTCCAATGGGAATGGCTCACAGCAGGCAAGGGTGGGCCAGGAGTATGAGCTCTAACCAAAGGTCCCTGTCTGACTCAGTTTGGGTAAATCATTCAGTTGGGAAGCTCTGAGCATCTTTGATCAGAGCAAAAAGCTCCAGGCAGCAGCCAGACACCCTAGAGCTGTCTATGATGGATGTAGTGCATGTGCTTCCAGGCTGGAAGATAATCTACCATCAACTTTCCCCAGGAGAATCTTATGAATTCACGGGCGAGGCATTTATGTTGCACTTTTTATTAAACCTGCAAGAGCCAGGTAACTGTTTCAAAAGTGGTTTTGATACCTGATGCCTCTTAAGCATATCCAGTCCTAGGAGCATGTCCATGGGCTGCTCTTCAAGGATTGAGAAGGAGCACGCCAAGAAATCCCCTTCGATCTGCACCTGAGCTGAAACACAAGGGAGAGAAGTTCCCACTACAGCACAACAATTCTGCTTTCTGCTCTTCCACCTACAGGGAAAGGTCTGGGTGAATCTGAAATCAGCACTCTGATGCACTGTTTTGGTTACAGAAAGTCCAGCCCTGTGCAAGCCCCAGGATTGCCAGGCCTGCCATGGTCCCAGAGAAATTATTTTAAAAGCTGATGTGCCTAAGAACCTTGAGTACTGATTCTCTGACCCTCTAAGCTCGAGGGGCTGCAAACAGTTTATTAAAGCACAAGTTTAAGCACCAGCAACAGCAAACAGAATTGATTTTTCAGTAACAAGGACAATGTCCTCCATCCAGAAAAGCTGCACAAGAGTACAGAGAGGCCTCTGTTTCCAAAGGAACAGCAAACACTGCACTGTGCTGGAACCCTTCCTGAGTAGCTCGCCCTGCCCAGCAGTCCCACCTGAAACAGGGAACATTGTGTTTCACATTCACCTCGGGTTTTGTCCCTAGAGAACCTGTCCTCTACATGTACAGGGATTGGGACTCCCTCACCTCAAAGTGTTACAGTAATGCCATTAAAATACAACATTAAATGAGACAGAAAACAGAGCTCTGTGCCCAAGACAAACAAACACATTGCAGGTGCACTTTGATTTTACTCTGCAGGAGCTCCTAACAATTACAGCCCCAATCCTCAGTGCCAAGGTTGCAGGAAATGCAGTCAAACCCCTGCAAAAGCTGCCCCAAAAATGCCAGTACTTACCTAAGTGCACTCTGCCAATGATTTTCTGTGTCCCAACACCCTTAGCAATGCCAGCCCACCGCCGATCCACCAGCCTCATGATGTTGCATCTTTCAGCACAGGCTTGGCTCATGATGGTCATTTGGGCACCTACCAGCAACAGAACTTATGTTAAATCCTGATGACTCAGCACAAACTTGTACTTTCTCCTGGAAGAGCTTAAGATCTGGCACTCAGTGGCTGGGAAACCAACTCACCTGCCACAGGGCATAAAGGCTTCCTCTGAATCCCACTGTGCTGACCTGGCTGCCCACACATGTGTCAGCACTGACCATTACTGTAGGGATGGAACAACCCCAAGAACTTCCCCTTGCTGGATGTGGATGGGAACCACCACATTAAAGGCGTGTGAAATCCCCTTGTGTGCAAAATGAGACAAGACACACGCACATCACAGAGACCTTCCAGGTGTGGAAGTCCCAGAAACTCTCCCAGGAGCCCTAATCCAGGGTGTTCCCACACGGCTTCTCCCAACAGTCTGCTCTGCTCACCCAAGCTGTGCTCAGGGTTCAGTAAAGTGCTTCAAAATCTTGTTGGGCACTGCTTTATTATAGGATTTTTTTTTTTTGAAAACTACTTGAATGTTTATTATTGCCCTCAGTGACAGAGTGTGGAGAAAGCACCTGAGTCCACAAAAGCTTTCACGGGGTGTCCATTGACTTTGCAGTTGATGTAGAGCATCACCACCTGCCCAAAGCTCTCGGGTGCCTCTTCCATTGCTATTGTCATGTTCTCTTCAATGTTTTGTTGCCTGAATTTTATGGACAAGAGAGAGAAAAAAACAAAATTTCTGTCAACCAGACCTTGTAACATCCCTCTGATTCACAAAAAACCCACCTGTTGCTGCTCACCTTACAAACACACATTTAAACCACAGCAAAGGCTGCTTCCTTAGTGAAACACAGACCTGGGAGCTGAAGATTGCTAGGAATGATCTCAAGCTTAGTCCAGAGACACTGGGTTACTTCCTAGCAGCCACTGCCCCTTCCAACCCCTGCCTAACTCACACCTCAGCTCCTGACAGCCTTGTGTTGCCAACAGGAACCTGCCATCCATGTTCACCTGGAGAACTCAGAGCAAAAAACCTGTGAATTCATTAGTCACGCTGAGGGTACACTGAAATGTTGCCAATCGCTACATCACTGGAATCCCACACAGCAGCTGAACATTAAAATCCTCTGGTTTCCCTGGTATCTTTCCTTTTCCAAGCATAGGAAAGAAAGGAGGTGAGCAAACAGGCAGAAAGAACACCACCACGAGCACCAGCCCTTGGTGCAAATTCAAGCCAACAGAAAAAATGCTCTTCAAGAAATCCCTCACCTCCCCAGGATAATCTTGGAAGTGATGGGCAATCATAGTGACTGCATCCAAAACAGCTTTAGCTTCCCAAAAAAGGGAAAAAGGCTTTGATTCTGATGCCATTCCATTTTTCAGAGTGGGATGTGGAACCTGGGGACGGCTCAGCCCAAACAGCTGCAGAACCTTGGGCACATTCCCTTTATCTGTCCTTCATCTAAGGAAGAAGGGAAGCATTCCTGTATCTCTGAACAACGTTTCGCTATCTACAAATGTCTCTTTTCTGCATTGCTAAGTGTTTTTCTGGCACCAACACCTTGTCAGTTGTAATATGGGACCACTCCTACCACCAGTGAATTCTGCTTTTGACCAACAATGGGTCTGTACCAGACAGACACCTTGTTATTAGAGGGAAACCACCAGCCATGACCAACTCCAGGATTTACCACTCAGCTGAAGAAATCAGCCCAACAAAATTACATCTGGAAGGCAGCAAGAGGGAGCGAGCTGATGAGCAGGATGCATTTCTGCAGAACTTCTCATCAGTGAATTAGCCAGACACAGAACAATTAGCAGCATGCAAAACCAAATCTTGAGGGCAGATGGGAGAAACAATGCTGTGTTGCTATGCACCAGCCCAGATCCTGGATTCAAATCACGCCCCAGGCACCGGACCCACACCTCTCAAGAGATGTGCTTTCCACAAGTGTTCCAGTCTCAAGAGTGGACCAGCTCAGGCAACTCCAAGACATCACATGCACAGAACACAGTGCTGTCACCCATATCACACAATCCCAGGTTGGTTTGGGTTGGGAGAAACCTTAAAGCCCATCCAGTGCCACCCCCTGCCATGGGCAGCAACACCTTCCACTATCCCAGGTTGCTCCAAGCCCTGTCCAACTGTGAACACATCCCCCCAACTGAGGGATGGGGGGAGTCAGAACTTCTCTGGGCAACCTGTGCCAGGGTCTCACCACCCTCACAGGGAACAATACTCTGTGATTTCAGCTGGACACATCTCAAGCATGGAGTGCACCTCCATGTTTCTGAATCCCAACCTTCCCACGTGCAAAGGGGCCCAGAGTATCACCCTGCAAACAAACTCCTCAATACATGGAATGTGCTTAAATTCTGCCATAGTCTCTGAGGAAAGAACACCATGGATGGAAGTGCACAGTATTTTTTTTCTCCCCTGAGAGGACCCCAAAACCTACAGGATACTTTGGTTTGTTACCTTATGTCTTCTTCTATCTTGGCCTGTGCCTCGAGATCAAAGGGGTCAGCGGAATAGAGACGGATCCTCTCCTGCTCACGCCGGGCTCGGTCCTGCTGTTGCTCCAGCAACACCCTGGTGAATTTCTCTGTGGGAACAAGGAGATAGAGAAATGCTTTTTACTGGAAATTACTCTTGCAAATCGAATTCTGGCATAGCAAAAGCTTCTTTTGATGCCAGCTGAGGAATAGGCTCAGCAGCACATGGAAAAAAGCTTCCTCTGAGGGCAGGGTGGATGGACCTCAGGGGATCAGTGGCAAACTTGGAAACCTGCCGAGATGAAAAGCAACTGGACAGAGCTTGCTCTTCTCATGTCCCTACCCAAATGCTGCACAATCAAACTCAATTTCATGGCACATACATTTTTATAGGGGGGAAAAATTTAAAAAACCACACATAGGCTAACGACAAAACTTCCTTTGAACCCAAGGAACATGGCAAAACCAGAAATTATAATCCCTAAAGCTGAATGCCTACCATTGGAACCAGGAGGTGTTAGCCAGGTCTAAATGCACATTTTAAGACCACAGTTTTTAGATTCCCTCTTTCCGGATGGCATCTGGCCATTTTTGCTGCTTGAATGGGATCACGTACATCCCCAAAAGGACTTGGCAGTCCATGCAGGTCTGCACACAGGGAAGGTTTGGGTCTGCTTCCAAAGATACCATTCCCAGGAGGCAGCTCTGGCTCAAAGGCTGTTAACGTGCTCAGGGAGGCATTGAGTATATTTGACTGTTGAATTTTTGAAATCAGGCTTCTGTACAGCAGGTGCCCTCTTCAGCACAGTCACGGGGCACAGATCTATGCAGATATTTGGGAATTCAAGCTGGAGCTGAGCTGGATCCATGCCCACACACTGCCAGTAGCAGCAGCGCAGCACAAGGGCAAAACCAGCCCAAACCACTTCCTCCTGACAGCCCAATGCGGCAATTTGGGACTGAAAATGCACATCTGGGTCAAAGCTCGATGAGCACAGAGCAGGCAGAGCAGCAGAGGAGCCAGTTCTGGGTGTCTTGGACTTAACCTCTGGTTTCCTGTGCCAAGAGCAGCACCCCTGCTTAAGGTGATGGGAAAAAACTCCCAGAAAGATGTATGAAAAAGCCTGAGAGTGCAAGGAATGTAGCTTCAGCTCAATGATGATATGAACTAAAGTCAGAGTTAAAAACAAAACAGTCTGACAATATCCATGGAAGTTCCTCTCTGGTTTCCTCTAACAGAGAGAAATCACTCAGATGTAACCCTGAGAGGGGATAATACCTCCTGCTAGAAGCTCCTTCATTTATTTCTCCACACTCAACAGGATTTATTTCCCAACATCCTACAGAGGTTCAGGAGATCATATGCTGCTACTCAAAACTCCTCTCTTTTCACACCTGAAGAATGCCAGAGTTCAAATCTTTCACCACAGGAAGAATAAGGGACCAATATCAGCTGCAGAGGAAGTGAAGAATGAGGTTTCAACTGTGCCCAAAATACACAGATACTTCCAAGATTAACAGAAACTTACACATTTATGACTATTTCTATTGAGAAAATTCCTAAAATACACCATTTCCTTGTTCTTTTCCCTCTCCCTTTCTACAGTTTACTTCCACAGCACATGATCACTATGCACAGAGCTGGGTTTGGAGTGTGCTGCTCTCTGTTGAGTCCCAGCAGGATCTGGGATGCAGCAAACACGCCACCTTTATTGGAAAATGTGCAGTAAGGAGTGTCTTAGTGTAAAAATTAGGAGCTGAGTCACTTGTGTTCACAGACATCCAAATTATCTGTGCATCTGATATTTCTGAGTAGGAGATATTAAAGAGGATATTAAAGATGCCAAGCAGGAGAAATACACCCAGAAATGGAGGAACTTTGCCTTGAGTGCTCCCAACTGGCACCTTTTATCTGCACCATCAAGGAATCTGCAGCACATCCCAGCTTGTTAAACAGCTGGGGCTGCCTCTGATGGGAGCTAACCCCACCCAGCTCTAAGCCCAGCTCACCGAGGTCCCCGCTCAGCAAGGCCTCAGCCAGGGGTGGGTTGCGCTCCTTCAGCAGGGACAGCTCGTGGGGGTTGGCCAGCAGCATCTCCCGCAGCAGCGCCGGGTTGTCCAGGCCCTGAGGGAACGAGGGCGCATCTGGAGGCGATGGGCGTGGGCGCTGCACCGGGGGCGGCTGCTGCTGCGTGGATGTCCCAGGAACGGCAATGCTGCTGAAATCTATCCTGGGCAGACCTGAAAGGAAGAGCAGAGTTGTCGGTGCTTCATGGTTGCAGCTCTGCTGGAAAAACCATGGGGAGGGTGAGCTGCCCTCAATGCTGCACAAGAGCAGATTCCATAAGCAGCAGTTTGTGTAGGAAGCGCAGCCACGTCCCTGGGTTACTGGGTTAGCAATGCTGGTGCATTTATGTAACTGGTCTGTCTGTCTTCCCCATTTTTAATCCCCTGAAATGCACTTGCTGACTAATTACTTTCAGGTTCACAAATGTGAATCTCTCATGGAGAGCCTGCAGGGCTAAATCCAGTGGCTCTGAGGCACTTCAGAGTCTCTCGAGTTAAAAAAACAACAGGGGGAAAAAAAAAAGTAGTAACATTCCTGCAGACCTGCATTGCAGGTACCCATCCTCCAGCTGAGGCAGGATGAGGACCTCATCAATGCTCCCACACCCTTCTCAGCCTGTGGCACCTTTTCTAGGGATATTTTATGACTGGGATTTGCTAGGAGTGGCTGTGGAAGGCAGGATAGAAATGCAGGGTTCCACTCAGGCATTCTTGGAGGATCCTTTCGCATGCACACGATTAAGCCACTGGGTTTGGCAAGATGTGGTTTCTCAGGGAATCTGCCACAGGGCAGGTTCAGGACACATGTCCATAAATGCTGTTCCTGGGTCTGAGCCACTCACACACCTGTGCCAACACATCCAGTGGGAAGGGAACTGGCAGTTTTAAGAAAACTCCCACCTTTACCAAGGCTGTTCTGAACCAGTCACCTCCTCACTGCCTCCACATTTCCCCAAAGGAACAGTAAAATGGTATTGGCCTCCACAGAATAAAACACTGAATCAGAAGCACTCTGGGTCATTTACAAGCCTCCCAACTCACCCCAGCCACCCTCCCTCCCTCAGCACTTTGCACAGAAGGTGTTAAAGGACGCTGCCAGGAGCTGGTGTTGAGTAAAAGTTGATGAATCTCTGCAGGCTCAGGCAGTGCTGGCACGGAGCCTTTCTCACCTGGGAAGCGCATGGAAGGTCGTGGTTCCACTGTCTCCTTCTGGCGCAGGATCACCACATCCCCATCCTTCAAGCCATAGGAGGCCAAGGACCTGTTGTTGTCGGTCAGCGGCCGCTCCGCATAAACAATCTGTGCCAGGAGCCACCAGCACCACCAAGCAGAGAAAAAGTTAAAAAAAAAAAAAAGCAAGATGTTATTTTGTTATAGGAGAAAAAAAACCCCCAACATTCTCAAATCCTCCTGATCCATCTCAAGTTTCAGAAGGGAAGGTGTGATGTCCTCACAGGACCTGGCCTCAGGCACGGCAGGGCATCCACATGTTTATGGTTGGACAACACAGGGTTGGTTTTGCCAAAATCCAGCTGTGATTTGACAGCTGGCACCACGGAGAAGGGCCGGTCTCCCCGATCAGAGGCCAAGATCATTAGAGGGAAGCAAGTCTGCAAGTCTTGACCAGGACTGTCTGTCTACATTCTCAAACTCCAAACTCCATGATTACACAAGCCACAGATGTTTTCAGCAGTGTTCCCTGCCCCAAGTCAGCACCCACTGACCATGAACCAATGGCAGAAGTGCCAGTAGCACCAATCCAGGTAGATCCAGGGATGATCCAGCCCAACATCCATCACTCTGCCTCCCCCCACAACACAGCTCCCCGGAATAACCAGTTTTACAGGGACCTCAATCATTAGCTCAGTGCTTTCCAGTTCACTCCAGTGATGCAACTCTCCAGACTCAGAGCACCCAAAGGCTCTCCTCCTGAGACTGCCTTCAGTCCATGCAGGGAATTAACCTCTTGTGACTACAAAACACAAAGTCACATCCATTTCTATTTTGATAACCTGGTTTAACAAGGGGTCCACGGACTAAACATAAAAACACTGAGATAAAGGTGAATAATCCTCACAGAACATTTCCATGAACATCAGACCTGTAACACCTACAGAGGCCCTTGGTTGTGGGAAAGCCCAAAATGTAACATAAAGCTGGAACAGAAGTTCCCAGAAATGGCATCTGGCAACACAAAGGTTTCTGTGCTGTCACAGGAGCACAGCAAGACCAGCCAGATTGGCCCGGCCGCCTCCTGCCCTGGCAGCAGCCCAGAGTATGGAGAACTTGGCCTAAACCACTCAAGCACGTGATCAAATTTTACAAATACCAACTTGTTTAGCCAAACCATGTCTCTTTGGGACTGGAAAAGGCCAGTTCAGCAACCCTTTCCATAAACAGCATGTTTGCCACAGGTTGGGACTGGCTGAGCCACGTGGGAGAAGCTTTCGCAGTCCTGGTGTGGATGGGCTGCGGCTCTGCCTGATGCTATCATAGGGAGCAGATCCAACAAGATCCCAGAGAAACAATCACTACCTGTCTTAAGGTCCAGCTGACACTACAGACTTTCATTGCTTCACTCCAGCACTTCAACATCTAACACAGATTCTCCCTGCGGCATTTGGCAGTGGAGACCCATCGTCAGCAGCAGTGCCAAGGCAAGACAAGGCAGGAGGAAGACAATGACCAGAACCCTGTAGGGCAGTAATCAGAGAATGGGGGAAACACACATGATGAAACCAGGCATGAGCTTCCTACCTCCTCCCCACCACCAATGTGCAACCTCAGCATGCCTGACACACCGGGTCCCTCCCAGGGCCCATGCGCAGTGATTTGAAAGTGTGGCCTCTAGCCCACACTACACCACTGGCACCACCAAGGTCAGCTGGTGCTGGCAGAGGCCCAGCACAGCCTCTCGTGTTACCGGCCTGAGTCAGTGCCACTGCAGCAACAGCCAGTGTGTCATAAATCCCAGCTGCACACCCAAATCTGAAATGGCAGATTCCCTGTGCAGACACTCTGGAAGAGATGAGTTAATCAGTTTAAGTGAGGCTTTACCTCTGTCATCTTGCTCAGATTGGATTTATGAGCATTCGGCCTTACATTCCAGACAATGAATTAAGCGCCTGGCACTCGCGCCACGTCAATTAGCAGCTCAGATTAATCCACTCCTGACCCATTCTGCTCCACTCTTAAAACAAACTGATTGGATTTTGCTGCCTTTTGATTGCCTGATTCGTGGCAGTTCTGCCGGCTGGCAGGCACCAGACATGGGTTCTTCTGGAAGTGACTCAGATGGGGATTCAGGCACTGATGGATTCACTGTACATGATGCCAGAGGGTAGAGCCTTCCCGTGGAGCAGGGAACCCCAACCAGAAGTGCTGGAAGCCACCTGCAGCCATCAATCAAGCCAAATCCTGGGCCCATCAAATATTACTGAGCATGGCACACATAGAGGGCACAGAGAAAAAACAAATGAAGGGAAGGAATGAGGAAGTGTGGCTCTGCTGAGAACCTCCTATCCCCTCTTCCAGAAAGCCAGAGCCTTGGTGTGTGGAGAGTGGAAAATCAGATTATTTCTGCTCACCTTGCCCAGCTCCTCTTATCACCACAGCCACCAGCAGCCGCCTCTGTTATCTCACCGACCTGTACCCACAGCCGTCCCTCAGACACCTCACAGCTGCCTGCCCCACCCCAAACTGCAGTGCCCAGAATTCACTGCCCAAACCAGCAGAGAACAAGGCTGGGATTAACGCTCTTCCACATACTGCGTGGTTTACTCCACCCTGCATAACCCTTATAATGAAATTCACCCTCTCTAGTGCCAACACAGCACCTTCAATGCAACATGCACCTTGGTTGAGGAAAAAGGGCAGAAAACAGCCAAGTTTGGTAAATGTAAAACTGCCTGTTTGTGGTTTACGGATGCAAAAATCCTTCTACAGAAGGAGCTGTTCCACTGATAACTTGTATCTTTATAACTTTCTCACAAAATCACTGAGGCTGGAAAAGCCATCCAAAATCATCAGGTGCAATGTCCACCTTGTCCCCAGCCCAGAACACTGAGTGCCATGTCCAGGTCTTCCTCGGACACCTCCAGGGATGGGGACTCCAAACCTCCCTGGGCAGCCCCTTCCAAGGTCTGACCACCCTTTCCAAAAAGAAATTCCTCCTAATGTCCAACCTATTCTCCCCACTTAAGGTCCTCAAAACACCTCACAAACACCAGGCAGAAAGAGAAGGAGGAGCGGTAAATAACTGCCTGGAAAACACGACACAGCACAGGATGATGCATGAGTGGCAGATGGATGAGCAGAAGGAAGGCAGAGGTGGCTATAAAAGCACAGCGCTGCTCCCCTCGGCTGGGGCTGGCAGCACCCAAACCACACACAGGTCAGCTGTGCTGGAAAAACTCAAACAAGGGAACTCCTGCCGAAAAATATATGGAGAAATGACCCCTTGTTATCCCAAACCAGACCCAGAGCTGCAGGTCACCATGACACAAAGGGACAAAGGTGACAGTGAGGAGTTTATGCTCCAGTTCATGCTTGGAGATGTCAAAACCATGGCAGAGTCCCCTACACAGGGGCTGTCCCCAGATCCAGAGGACCATTGGTGGCTGTGACACAGCCACAGGAGGGCTGCTGGAGACAGAACCTTTGCGTGAGATGGGTTCTCCCTTTCCACCTGCCCAAAATCAAGAGGTTTTTTCCTAAAAGAGAATCCACCCTACCTGGATTTCCTACCGCTGGTCTGAGACTGTTTCTCTCTCATAACCAACCTCCCATTCCAAAAAACCAGGCTCTCCTAAGGCAGAGGGAAAGCCAAACGTCGGGAACCTGCTGGGTGAGGGACACCACAGCTCCAGGGGTGCCCCTGCAGCAGCTCTTCCAGCGCTGACTAATCTTGGCTTGGCTAGAAATACACTTTGTTAATTTAGACTAGATAAAGGCTCAGGAAGCAAAAGCCACCACTCCACAAACTCTGTCAGGCGTGGCCGGCGCCAAGAAAAGAGCCGACACCGCCCTGCCCAGGACAAACAGGGAGGAACAGCCAAAAACGCGGGACTGAACCCAAAACATGGGCAAACCCCAGACAGATGGCCCAGAACTGCCCCCACACGCAGCCTCCCCCATGTTTTGGCACACGAGTGAGCCCTGAATCCGGGGTGGAGGGGGATATTTCCTCGGAAAACCACATGGATGTGCCTCTTCCCCACACCTGTGTGGAAAAAAGGGAGGAAAAGACTCAATGTGCCCTTTCCGTGCCAGACCGGGCAGGGGTTTAATGGGATATGTAAACCCTCTCCCAAACATTTTAGCCCCGTTTCTTGGGGTTTGAGGAGCCCATGAGCCTTCCCCGCTCCGACTCCCGTTCCCCTCGCTCCAATTTCCGCCCCGTTTAAGCATCAAATTCCTCCGAAACCTCAACATAAAACAAACCCCACATTATTTTCTGCCTTTCAGCTGCGCGGCGGGCGCGGACCGAGCCTTTCCCGGAGGGACCAGAAGTCACCGGGGACTCGGAGCCCTCTCCTAGGTGGATTTGGAGGGAAAAAGCGAGGTGTTTCCCCCCCAAACCGCAAAGGTCCGCGAGGGGAGGGACCGGGAGGGACCCACCAACCCAAACAATCCCAAACTCCGGATGACCAGGGCGGATCCCGGGATCCGACCTCGCGGGGCGCGGGGGACACGGCTATTCCCAACCCAGGAGACCCCGACCTTGCGGGAGAAGGAGGCATAGCTGCTCCCGGCTCGGGAGCACCGGCCGGGCCCTCCCCGGCGCTGGGGGTGGGGGGAGGGCCCTGACCTGGCTCTCAGCCGCCGGGATGCCGGACTCCAGCTCGCAAAGAGCGCGGAAGTTCTGTAGCTCAAAGTCGGCGTCCACCTGCAGGTTGAAGGTGATCTCGGAGCGGTCGCGGCGCAGGCAGAACACGGTGAGCAGCATGGCCGCCCCCGCCCGGACCCACACTCGCCGTCGCCGCCGCCGTCAAGCGTCGCCGTCGCAAAGCGCCCGCCCCACCGGTCAGGCGCCCACGTCAATCGGGGTCGCTCGGCCAATCAGAGAGCGCCGATCGGGAGTCCCCGCCTCCTCCCCCCGCCGGCCCGTGGGCGCGGCCAGAGGGGCCCGGGTGTCACCGCCGGTGCCCGTGTCCCCAGAGCACGTCTGGGGTCCCTGTCTCACGAGGTCCCCAGGGCACCTCTGGGATCCCTGTGCCGCCAAGGGATCCCTGTGCCCCTGGGCGTTACTGGTCACCGGCGATCGCCGTGTCACTGGCGGTCCCGGTGTCCCCAGATGTCCTCCGGCCGTTCCTGTCTCCCCAGGGATCGCTGTGCCCGTGGGGGTCCCTGTTGTCCCTAGGTGTCCCCCGTGGTCCCTGTGTTCCCCGGGTTCTGTCCGCAGGGATCCCGGATGTCAGTGTACTTCCGGGGGGTCTCTATGCCCCTTGGAGCTCCCTGTGTCCCTTTACCCCAGGGGTAGGGGCGTGACCCTGCGTGCCAAGGCCTCTGTGCCCTTCGGGGGTTCCTATCCCCTCAGGGATCAGTTTGTCCCGGGGTTCCTCTGCCCCTGGTGGTCCTCGTTGTCCTTGGGTGGCCCCTTGGGGGTCCTGTACCTCACCCTCGGTGTCCCTGTATCCCAAGGATCCCCATGGGTCCCTGCACCCCACCCACTGGCCCCCAAAGTCCCATCACCTTTTTCATCCTTTTATTCAGTGGTACCTCTGACCCCATCACTTCCACTTGTCACTTCTCCACCTTCCATGCCAAAACAGCCCAGGTGCACCCCAAAACCCACTTACTCCACCTCACACTTCTGCCCCCATGGTTTGCTTGGGATCACATCTTGTGTTTTTGTTTTTTGTCCCTAGACCCCTCAGTGTGCTTTTGGGGGTGATCCCTGGCCCCTGCTGAGCCTTTGCTGTGTCCAACTCACCTGTTTGTGCTATGGGGCAAAGGGGCCGGGGTTGACATGCCCTGTCCTCCTCCCTGTGCCTTTGGGGCCAGCTGACCCTTTGTTGTCCATTTTGGGGTGTCTCAAGTCCCCGTGTGCCCCAGACTCCCCCTTTTGCCTTCCATCACTCTCCAGCCTCAGCACCACCTGACTGTTCTCTCACAGCCCACCCTGGGGAACGCCCAGAGCAGGTGAGGGTGAGGTGAGAAAACAGCCCTCAGCTCTGGGAATGCATCTGAATGCCCCATGCCATGAATTCACCTCACTCCCATCCAGGGTGAGAGGAATGAGACTTTATTTTGAACTGGGAGTTAATCTGCAATCCAAATCATTCCAACCCAGCTCCAATCCAAATCATTCCAAGAGTGGAGCAAAGCAAACATCACAACTCATCAGTAAACACCAGAAGCATCCTGATCCCAGATTTGCAGACACTTTGTCAACAGATTCTCCCCCCAAAATTTAATTATCGTTCCAAATAACCCCCCAGGCGTAAAAACAAAAAAGACCAAACACAGCCCTACAGTGCATCCAGCACCCACCAGTCCTCACATGGATACATGGGAGGCTCCAAGAACTGCCTGGCCGTCCTGGTACCAGGAAAAGACTCCCATAGGGAGCTCAGTCAGACTTTTCCTTCTCCTTCATGTGCAGGAAGACAATGCTGAACATGAAGAGGCCGACCATCATGGAGAAGGCACCAGCGTAGTAGGGATATGCTGAGGGGATGAACCGCTCATACTGCGTGTGCTGGAGGGGACGCACAGACACCTGGCAGGGGACAGAGCAGCTCTTGCAGTCCAGCAGTCTGGGGCTGTCTTTCCTCCCAGGAGAGGGTGGGATTCATTCCCTCATGCTTACCTGTGTGGAGGAGTAGAGGTGGGTGTATCCCAGCCTGTTGTAATCCACTTTGAACTGGAACACGCCGTAGACGTCCGGCAGCTTGAACTGCACGCTGTATTTGCCACCTGAGGGAGAGACTGGGGTGACTCTGAGGGAACACGAGAAGCTGTGGAAGGTGAAAACACCCCCAGTGTGGGACCAGGGCAGCAATGGGGACCCGCTGTTGCTCTTGAGGGGGACCCACTGCTGCCCTAGAGGGGAACCTCCTGCTCCTCCTGACAGGGACCTACCATTCCTCTTGAGGAAGGTGCGCACGAAGGGATCAATGCGCACGAACTCCAGCTGGATGTCATCCCCATCAAAGGGCACCCACTTGCCGTCAGCGAGCTTCTCGATCACAATGCTGTACTCCTGGGACAAATGAACCAGTGATGCCTGAAAATGAGCCTCGGTCCACTCCGAGCTCCAGCATTCCCCAGTTCCTCTCCCTGGGCGGCTCCCACATGCCCCCACCCCACCTGGCTGGCAGCCTCACCACGAGATCAGTGACGGTGTAGGCGCTGGGTGGTGCCAGCTCCCCGACGCGGTGGTGGGACACGGCGCCCACACGCAGAACCCCCTCCTCCTTGAACACCCAGCGGGACAGGGCCACGGCCAGCTCGTAGTTACCTGTGTGGGAGTACCTGCGAACACAGGAGGCTGAGACAGCCAAGATAACACCCCATGGCCCAAACCCAAACCAAACAGATATGAAAGCAACACAAACTGAGCTAAGATTAGAAGAAGGAGTTGCTTTCCAAAGTGATTTGTTCTGCAACGATAAAGGACATATCACCCTAATTCAATTCAAACTTTCTGCTCTTTCCTCAAAAATAAACATTTGTTGCCTGTTTCCCAGGACTTTTGTCCTCAAAGCTCTTCCCAAAGACTCCTCAGCCAGGGACGCCAACACACCTCTTGGAGCCCGGAGTCGCTTTTTGCACGGCAGAATTGAAGAAGGCGTCGCTGAAGAAGTCAAGGGAGCCGCTGAAGATGACGCGGGCGTTGTTGCGCGCCTGCAGCCCCGCGATCAGCAGCGTGTTCTTCCCCACTGCATGCGGGTACTGCGGAGCAACCAGGAGGAACAGAGCTTAGCTCACTTGGGGATGCACAAAGAGTTTGCTGTAGGCTGGGACAGTCTGGCTGTAGTAGCACCAGCTGCAATTAGGGAGTAACCACAAAGCTCAGAAAAAGCAGGAGTAGGATTCTGATACCACTTCAGCTGGGATGGAATGGAAGAGATGCTTTGATCTAGGCTGGCCTCTCCTCCAGAGTATGGAGGACACGTGTCCCTCACACTGAACACCGCCCCAACAGCAGAAAGCAGAGAAAACGCAACATTGGGAAGCCGCCAACAGCTCAACCCTTTCAGAATCAATCAGGACATTAAAGACACCAGGATTTTCCCAGGCAGCTGAAGTTAGAGGGACTAAATTTCAGAAGCATAGCTCAAAACAGGAGAGAAAGGAAGGGTGCATACCTGAGTGATGGGCTTATCTGGGAAGAAGGAGTAGGAAGTGGAAGAGCCAGTCAGGATATCCAGCACGAGAGGGTTGTCAGGATCAGCCACCATCCTTGCAGGGAAAGCCACGGTGAGCAGCACAAACACCCCCAGGGTCCCCACACCCAGAGGAACATATAGCCACCTGCTCAACCCCATGGACCTTCTCACCCTTCTACCTGCTGAGAAACTAAGTATTTTCTCCACTATTTTCTTAGAAACCATTCCTAAGTCAACAACTAAACTACTTTGGAGAATTTCCTTCTATTTTTTGTTTGAAATCAAGAGACATTTGTTAAACTCAAGTTAGGAGCTCTGGTGGCTGACCCCATGCTCACCTCGCATCAACACCACAGGTTCAAACACCCCTCCCCTACCCCTGCTGCTCACCCAACTCCTCGGAACAGGATGGGGTTCAGTGCTGCTTTCCCCACAATGGTAGGGGCCTTCAGCAGGTTCTCAGTGTCAGCCACAATGAGTGTGTGCTGGGGAAAAACGAGAGATCCATGTGAAGTGAGTCGGGGTCTAATAACAAATAGCAGCTTCTCAGTTAAAAGTTAACTTTATTTTTGCAGATAATTACAAATGTTGGAGTTCAATTAAACACTGTAGTTCAATTAAAAAGTAAAACAACAGCATTTCTGTGCTTATGATCAAATTAGGTTAATACTGATCCTCAAAGAAATACAAACTGCCACTGGATAAAGATAGCAACACACCTACAGGATTCTATTTCCCTGTATTTAGCAACCTTCATCCTCAAACCAGGATAATGTGCACGTATGTACTGCTTCAACAGTTCACCTTAAACAAAAATTACCAGGGTATATTTAGCTCAGACTTTAATATATGTTTTAATTTTAAAGTGACGGATTACACCAGTTCTGACATACAGAATTGTAGAAGTGTTTGTGTGTTTCTATACTGATCTGAAAATCTAGGACTGCAACTCTCTCTTCCCACATCTGAAGTGTCACACTCGGTGTCTGACACGTTTCACCCTCAGGTGAAATTCCCTCCCAAGCTTCAGAGAGATCCAGGACCAGCATTAATCACAGTCGCACTGCCGGCACACAGTGACCATGTGAAACCAGAGCCTGAAGGATCCTGACAGCAGCAGAACTGAATGCTGCAACATGGATTATTTCCCACTTTCCTGGGAGGAGAGTGGGAGAGAAGGGATAGAGGAATAGTGAGAGCACAAGGAGAGAGGATTTTGCTTTGCACCCATGTGCTTATTAAAGCAGCCAGAAGGAGCAGGCAAAGTTGTTACCTGGCCGGGGTCAGAGGTGTCGTAGTTGTGGTGGTCAATGACCGCTGTCCTCTCCTCATCGAACTCGATCCCACACTCACTGCCCAGCTCTCGCAGGGGGTCACCTGCAGGGACACAACAGATTCTCTGTCACAAGACACAGAAGTTCAAAATTAAATTCAGCTGAGAGTCATGTGTTCAATGCTCTATGAGCCAAATCCCAGGAAGTAATATGATGTCCCCAGCTAAATTCCCACAGAACATGTTACTAAAGGCATGAATCACCTGTTTCCTCCCAGAGGTGGACAAGGAGCAGTTGGTTTTGCTACAGTGAATTAATTCTCTGGAGGAACATCTGCACTCACCAATGTCTGAGCTGGCAGCAACGAGGACGCTGCCACCACCGTCGATGAACGTGGTGATGGTCTCCACATTGATGTTCCCACCAAAGTCTGAAAGCAAACACCAAGAATTCATGGCCAGAGCTCAGAAATAAGCCCCCAGCAGAAGTAAACCACAGCAAATCACCAAATCAATGGAAGAACCACCAATAAAGGCTGGGATGGAACCGCAGTTTGCAACTGAGAACACCCAAAGCATATGACTTCATTAAAATTCACTAAACGGCTGGAAATCCAAAAATGCCATCAAGTTCCAGAATTTTCCCCCTCCACATTTACCTTCTATGGATGGGGAGAAGATGATGAGGTTGTCATACAGGAATTCCCCATATTTTATCAGGGACAAGCCAGCATCATCCGCTGTCCGGAAGGTGAGGTCGAAGCCCCTGTCTGCAGCCAGGAGACAAAACATAAACCCAATGGGTGGATTCCCTGAAGAGCCCTGATGTCAAAGGATGCCCCACTGTCACCCATCAAACAGGAACTGATGCTGCAGGGGACCTAAACAGAGGAACAGCTGGCTAACCAACCTCCATCTCCTGCCTCATTCTGACCAGAAGATCCCAAACAGCCTTCCCCCACCCCCCAGGGAACCCCAATCTCTGCCCTCAGACCCGTACAGAGTTCCCAGTCTATTCCCTCTGCTTGGCCAGGGGCAACCCAACACCTCCCCGTACACCAGGGAACCCCAATCTCCTCCCTTGGCATGGGGTCTCCTTCTTCTCATTCAGCCTGACCAGGAAACTCCAATAGCAACCCCCTCGAAATCTCCCCCTTCAGCCTGACATGGGCACCCAAATCTTCTTCATGCTGACCAGGGGAACTCAAACAAACCCCTCTCCTCGGCAACACCAATTGCCTTTTCTGCCTGACCAGGGGACCCCGATCTCCTTCCCAGATCTGACATGGGGAACCCAATCTCCTCCCTCATCCAGGCACAGAGTCCTCAGACTGACCAAGAGATCTCAAAGCTCTCATTCTCCCTCAGGGGACCAACATCTGCTCCTGCAGCTTGACAGGAGACATCAACAACCTCCCCTATTCGGACACGGGAACCCCAAACACCCCCCTTTTCCGCCTGGAAACTCCGATTTCCTCCCTTTGCCCAGTGCAGGACCCCAAATCTCCTCTCTCATGCTGAACAGGGAAACCAAGTCGCTCCCCTCTCCCCTAGGGGACCCTCATGTATCCCCCATCCTGGCGAGGAGCCCAAACACACACACTTGCAGCAAAGGACCCCTGGCTCCGCCCTCAGCCCAGCCCGGGGACTCCCAGTCTCCTCCCTCGGCCTGACCCGAAGACTTCAAACATTCCCTCTTCCCTCAGGAAACCTCAACCTCCTCCCCCATTCTGACCTTGGGTCCCCAATCACGCTCTCCCCGCCCCATCCAAGGCCTCCCGGGGTCCCGCCGCGGTTCGTTCTGTACCCGTGAGGCTGCGGAAGAACATTGAGTGGGTGTCGCGCAGGTTCCCATTCTCCAGCAGTACCAGAGTGCGAGGTCCCCCCTCAGCGCCCGCCGCCAGCACCGCCAGCAGCCCGCACACAGCCAGAACGGCCGCCGCCATCCTTGTCGCGCTCGCCGAACTACCTCAGAGGCGAGCAGCCTCCAGCCAATCACCCCCAGCGCGGCGCAGCCTCCAGCCAATCACCCCCAGCGCAGCGCAGCCTCCAGCCAATCACCGACAGACAGCTCCGCGACGCCAGGACGCAGCGCAAGCGCCGTCACTCCCCATCGCGGCTTCTGTCATGGCAGCGCTATCGCCATTCAGCGCGGCCGCCGTCGCCGCGGACAAGGGAGGGCCCCGCTGCCGTCCCCTCCCTCCTGCGCTGCGACGGCGGCCGCGGGGGCCCGGCTGTCCACACCCGCGGTGGGTCAGAAGCGGCCAGCGCGGGCGCTGGCGTTGCTCCTCCTGCGCTTGGTGTCGGCGCTGGGAACCAAGGCCAGGGACTGCAGGCGGAAGGTCCGGGCTTGGGGCATGGTGCCGGCGCTGCCCACAGCGCCCTCGGAGCCTGCGGGAGCAGCAAGAGGAGAAAAAGGGGTTGTGGTGGCTGAGTGCAGGACCCTAAAAAGCGGCTGCGTTCTGCGAGAAACCCCTGAGGGATCAAGAGGTTGAGGCAGAATTGGTCATGGGTGGGTCGCCATTTGATTTCTCAAGGAAAAAGAGGAAAATGAAGAGTGCCGCCGGTATCTGGGAAAAGGGGATTACCGTGGTCCAGATGAAGGATGTGGCTGGCTCGGTGGGATCGGAAGTAGTTGCTGGCAATGGTCTCGCTGTCACTCCTGTCCAGCACCAGCCTGTAGCGGTCTTCCTCGGGCTGCACGTGGCAAACGCTGTGAGCAGTGCCAGCAATAAGTCAAAATTCGTAAAATGGGATAGAAATGGAGGAGGGATGGGCCATATCACTGGCTCCCCGCTCTCATTCGAGGGGCTTGTCCAGCCAGATTTGGGCTATGGTGGGGCTGGAACCGCTGTGGGAAGAGATGGCGTTAAGGGTCCTTGTGTTTAGAACACTCACCACTCTCCTGACTGCACTCCCTGATCCCGACATTGCTCAGAGATTACCGAGGGATCCACACCACGTGGCACGTTTGTTATTCAAACTTTCCAGGCAAACTTTATGTGAAGGATGTTATGAGCGCATGCAGCCCAAGCATGACCTGCCAAACGTGGCAGAGCTGTATGCGTGCATCACCTTCCTGTCCCCCACAGCACCCTCCTCTCCCCTGGGCACTGTCAATTTACCTGTGGGCAGGTGGGTTTTTTGAATGACAGGCTCTAGAATTTTCCAGGAGCAGCTCTCCTCATCCCAGACAGATTCACACCTGATCTTCTCCAGGTTGCTGTAGTTCCAGTTGGCGCCAGACAAGGGACTGCACCTGATCCAGCAGCTGCTGGCAGAGCATCAGGTCTCGCTCCTGGTGCCGGATGGTGCTCAGGTAATCCATTTTTTCCAGCCCAATCTGCAACTGCATGTCTTTGATTTTGGTCTTGGCAGCTCGGAGCTGGATACAGAACATCAGGATTATAAGGCAGAGAGACCAATGGATACTATGAGTACAGGAATTTGCCAGGCAGAGAAAGACACTCAAGAAAGCTTCAATATTTAGAAAGATTTCTAATTTAGGTACAAATTAGGATGAAAATTATGTGGAGAGATTATTCCATATCTGTTTTATATAAATGTTTTTTTATGTTTCTCCACAGGGATGATTTTTTAATGAACCTGAAGCTAATCTTACAGGTGTAGTCTTGGAACTCTTGGAAGTTCCTAACTTCAGTAAAAAAGGTGAAATATTTCTTTGATATCCTAAATACCCAAATAAAGCAAGTACTTCTTGTGCACGTCTAGGACTGTACACACAAGTGTCAATTTTTTTGCAGACTCTGATTCTGCCACAAAATATCACAGCAAAACTGATTTTCAGGTGTTTTGAAAATGAAGATTTTAAATGTAAAATTTAAGAGTGTTACTTCTATGTTTCATTTCTTCCCCCAGAAAGTGTGCTCAAAACTGGCAGGAGCTGCAGATCTGTATATCAGCAGAGGGTGTTGTATCCCCTCCCATCCCAACACACCCTCCTGCCAAGTGTCACCCACAGCCCTTAAAACTGGTGGGGTTTGGGCTTCAAAAGCTTAATTCCCCACCTGAGAGCTGCTGCATCTGGGATTTCATAAAAGCTCACACAGTGTAGTGTATGAAATACTGACACAGCCAGAGTAATTCTCTAAACCTACAGTCCTAAGCCCTGTACCATAAAAAATGGGAATGTGGAGGAGGAAGGAGCTGCTCCCTCACCTTTTCTTGCACCTTCTCCAACATCTTGCTCTTGGCTCGAACCTCCTCCTGGGTGGAGTTGTAGACATTGAGGAGAGCCTGCTCACTGCTGTACTCGTTGTGTTCCTGCAGTGCAGACATCAGCTGCAGCCTCTGCTTGTCTGCATATTTCTTCCGGCGTTTGTGCTTTTCCTTCAGGTCCTTGTTCTGAGCCTGTTCCCCCCAGACCACCTGCTGCTCCAGCATCTGCAGCCTGGAGAATGGGAACACTGAGCTCAATGGCACTAAGAGCCAGCTTCACAAGCGTGGAAGACGCATGTTCTTCCATTGGAGACATTTGGGAAGACACAGAAATTTGGGAATTACCATAAGATTTTCTGCCCTGAGTAATCATGGCAGATTCTGCTTATTAGTAACAGTTTCTGTCATAAAAAGAATCCCAGAATGGTTTGGGTTGGGAAGGACCTTAAAGCCATCTCATCCCATCCCCTGCCATGGGCAGGGACACCTTCCAGTCTCCCAGGTTGCTCCAACACTGTCCAACCTGGCCTTGTATACTTCCAGGGATCATGGGGCAGCCACAGTTTCTCTGGGCAAAATACTCCAAAAGGCAAAGCACGTGTTACTCCAAGCACTTCACTCAACAAGGATGTCCAGAAATCCCTATCTATGCTCACAAAATTCTCTTTAAAACCCTTGTTTTGTGTAATTTATATTTAAATTCTTACTGAAATAAATATTGAATATATATATATTTTTTTAAAGATGCCCAAAAGGTGTCAAAATTACACAGAGAATTATTTTAAATGGTGGATGTGGGAGTGTTAGAGCTGAAAGCCACAGTGTGGCTTCCATTTTGGGGCAATATCAGCCAGAGTTGATGGTTTCTGTGACCTCAACATTGTTAATGGAGCACTGCCATAGGCTTGTGTTTGAAATCATGCTCTGACATGGAAATAAAGCCATGCTCCAGAGCCATTCCTTTGTCTGCACAGGATCTGGAGCAGAGCAGATAGCTCAGGTTGGCTAGCACTAGCTCAAACTGGCTGATAACAACTTCTTAATTATCACCAAACCCTCTGAAATGGCTCATTCTCCCCCAGAACTGACCTGCTATTCTGCTGCACTGCTCCTGCCAGGCAGTCTTCCCTTTCCTTTGCTTAATACACAGTTGTATGCAAGGATTCAATCCTTGCTCTGCTGAGCTACCCCAATGTATAAAGCTTGAGCAGGTGGCTTTGAAATCCCCACACCTGTGGAACCAAACCCTCCTGCCCAATCTGCACAGAATCTGGATTTAACAATGTGATTAGAAGGGCATTTTCCCTTGTTTGCCAAAAAAGGAATAGAATTCATCCTTGCAATAGGACTAGTCCTGCAATAGGACCACTAACATTTGATACCAAATCCAAATGAAGGGTATCTTTGGAGATCTCTCCATTAACAGACAGAATTGCCCACAAATTACAGACACTGCTGTTCTGCACTTCATAGCAGCTCCTTTTTGAGCCAGGAGAGACCCAACAGAGCGAGCACACACCACAGGAAAGCTGAAAGACTGGTTCAAACCCACAGAATCAGACTTTGTCACAGCATATCTTGGGTTGAGCTTTTCTAATTGCAATATCGTTCACACAATCAAATAAGTGAAAAATCAGCAGAATTTACTTAAATTGTGTATTTCTGGAGCAGCCCAAGCCCGTGCTGCTTCAGTATGTGGTGGTGTAGTCTGGCAGAAGGAATTCTCTCAGGACAGCTCTCACACAGAGAAAACCTTGAGCCAGGTTGATTTTGAGATGGGCTGAGCACAAGTCTCGAGCCTGCATCCTTAATATCCCAGCCATGTCCTCCAAACCCTGACGGTGCCCCTGAAATAGGATTATTGGGAAATTTTGCTGCTTGTTCTGGATGATATGCTGCAAACATTTTGAGATGCACAAGTTGGAGGCAAAAGTGGCCTCAATGATGGGAAGAGTCCTTCTATGAGTCATGGGACAGCTGCTGCCTTACCTGTCAGGGACATGAGAGGGCCCAAGTGCCTGCCCTTCAAGGACCTCTTTCACAAGGAAAAGGAGGCATCTCCATAACCTGTGTGGGCACTTAAGGCTCCCCTGCCTGCAGCTCCAGGCAGCATTTGTTACCAGGGACACACACTTTTTGCCATCCACATTTGCTGACTTGAACATCTTCATTTTTCTCTCATAATTCTGGTGCTTGGCCTCACTGAGCGCCACAGGGAACAGCTCTTCAAGCATCCAAACAGGACAAAGTTAGTTTTGGGGTAAAAACAGCCGGGAGGAGAGCAGGCTCCAGGCAGACTTTAGAGCTTCTCCCAGTGCCTAAAGGGGCTCCAAGAAAGCAGGAGAGAGACTTTGGACAAAAGGCTGGAGTGCCAGGACAAGGGGGAATGGCTTCCCACTGCTAGAGGACAGGATCAGATGGGATACTGGGAAGAAATCCTTCCCTGTGAGGGTGGAGAGACCCTGGGACAGGGTGCCCAAA
Organism: Cettia cetti; assembly: GCA_013401135.1. NCBI lineage: Eukaryota > Metazoa > Chordata > Aves > Passeriformes > Sylviidae > Cettia > Cettia cetti. The sequence goes on from VZUI01047336.1 coordinate 34,223, forward strand.
GAAGTTATGGCTGCCTCTGGATCCCTGGCAGTGTCCAAGGCCAGGCTGGACGAGGCTTGGAGCAGCCTGGGACAGTAGAAGGTGTCCCTGTCCATGGCAGGGGGTGGAATAGCATGAGCTTTAAGGTCCCTCCCACCCAAACCAGTCCATAATTTTAACTCAGATGTCCCTGGTTTGGAGTTGCACTGACAGCTGGAGCTCAGCAGCTGTGGTGTCATGGCAAAAGGCACCTGCTGCTGCCTGCAGGTGCTGCCCAACAGACAGTTGGCACGAACAGGGATGTCACTGACCTGGCAAGCAGCAACTGCTGGTCTGCAGGCAGGCAAATCCCCAGGGCAGTGACAGCTCCTGCTGCTAAAGCATTACCCCTGCTCACCTCACCACTGTCTGTAATGGCGCCAAGCACTGCTGGGTCCTGGGGACAAGAGGAAAACAAATGCTGTAGCTCTTGAAAGACACAGTGAGAGTCCTGGGGGAGATGAAGCACAACATTACCCACTCAGATTTGTTCATCCCAAGGGGAGAAGGAGCCTGGAGGGTACCTGGGCTGATGTTGGCTCTTCATGTGCTGCAGCAACAGCATCTTCATATGAAGGTGCATGGTCAGAAGTCCTTCTGGTCCGTGTGTCAGCTGAAAATAGGGAATTCCCACAATGTTGGTACTGAGCTGTGCAAAACTAGACATAAATCTGTGAAACCATCTCCCAAAGCCTTCAACCAAATCTAGGAATGATGTGTCTGAAAGGAAAAGGGCTGTCATTCACCTACTTCTGCTGTTAAGCAAAAGCTGTGAAAGACTGAGAGGGTGTATCAGGTAAGGATTGTAGATTGTACAGGGCTGGGATAGCCTGGCTCCACAAATAATCCATTTCAGAGCCGGGGGGGAGGGGAGCAATAGTGTGGATAATCCACCGGGAGAGCAAGTGCTGCAGCACATTTTCATATGGAGGAAGAGACTGCAGCAGCCACCCCGGCCTCAGAATGAGAGTCCAGTGGGATGGGGACAGAGCAGTGACCTCTGCTCCAAAGACATGCTACCCTCAGTCAGGGGGGACTCTGCTACGTGAGCAAAAACCAGGCATTTCATTCAAAAATGAGGCTTCTTGTCGCCTTGTTTTCCAGCCTTCAGTCTTGGAGTCAGAAATTTCATGTAAACAAAGTAATGTTTACAGAACTGTTATCATGTTTTTCGGATTCCTTTCTGTGAAAGGACAATTGATGGACACTTTGAAGACCAGTGGAGTTGAAGAGGTTGAACCTCAGTCTTCCAATCTGGTCTCCTGTTTAGAAATCTATATAAGTTGTAGAAAAAATTAAACTTCCTCTTTTCCCACTTCGACTCCGTGGTGATCACAGTGTCTCCCTCGGGACAGCACTGCGCAACAGCTTCTCATTGCCTCAAGGCTTACAGGGTTGGGTCAGGATCAGGCTGGTCCGGACAGGGAAAGAAGTCAGGGAAATAGGGAAGAGGACAAAGCTGGGACAGAGTCTTAAATCTGGTCCAGGAGAGGCAGAGTCCCTACTCCTGCTGTGGTGGATGGAGAGCATGGACTGCTGCTGCCAGGCAGCACTTGCTGCAGTGGCAGCACTTGCTGCCTTTTAGAAGCTGCAGTGGCTGCCACAGATCTGAGTGCAAAAGCAGTCCCTGCTCCTGAGGGAACCTGGGCTTGGCTGCACAGCCTCCACCTGCCTCCTTCACACCTGCTTCCTTCCTGAGGAGATCCTGGAGAACAGAAACCTTGAGATCAAAGTCATCCCTCAGGCTGCTGCTGTCCTTCTCCAGGCAGGCACGGGATGCCTGCTCCACTTGGTAGCTGGCCTGGAGCTGGGCCAGCCTCTCCTGGTACTCCTGCAAGGCACAGCAACAGTCCTGTGACTGTAACCGAGGTCACATCCAGGTCCATTCCAGGTCACACCTTATGCCCATCCCAGTACAACTCTACCATCAGTATTCACTGACTTTTTCTGTGATTTAAGTTGACACAGTAGTGATTGCTGTTGATGAAAGTGACTGTTCAGCCCTAAAAACAGCTGCCTTCGGTGGTTGTGGTGCCCTGGAATGAACTTTTTAAAGAGTAAGGGGAGAATTTTGTTTCCCTCTGGCTCCTCATTCTTCCTCCTGGCTCTGTATTTCTCTTTTTCCTCATCTCTGTACTGTTCCTAACACCTTTGGCTACTGCTTTCCTCAACTCTATTCCTCCCTTTTCTGACAATTTCACATGTAGTTCCTCCAAAAATTCTTCCTGGGAATCCATTACAATGCATTCCCAAGAGATGGGAACAAGAGGTGGGTTATAATAAGGCACATGGCCTCCATAACACATAGTCTGTTCATAGGAGAAGTCCAAGGATTACAAAATAGAGAAAGAAATAGAAAAAGAGAAGTGTTATGGAAGGGCTGATCCATATTTGTTATGATTACTATGAAAAAAGTTTTAGTCAAAGCTACTCTGGGATATCCCATCCCAGCTTACTTCTCTGACCAGCTGCTTCTCTGTTTCCAGATCCACCAGGGTTTTGAGGCAGGGAGCTGGATTTGCTCCCAGGTGAGCAGCCTCAGCAGGTAGAAACCCTACAAAGCACAGTAGAAATAAAAATCACTCAGAATCACTGGGTGGGATTGTCTGCAGAATTCCTGGAAAGAGAACAAAGAAGCTGGGTACCAGGAAAGAACATGGCAACCCCTGCACTCCCTCAAACCACACTCGCTGCCAAAACATTGCTGGCCTGGGGCTCCATAGGTGTAGGGAGAGAGGGAGAGGTTCGTGGTTGGGGGGAAATATGGAAGTAAATGTAATTATATGGTATTTATAAATACAAGTATCTCTTTCAAAGAAAAACAGGAGACTTGTTTCCAGGGCTATGCTACAGATTTGGGAGATAAAAGACACTGGGAAGATGAAATGTGCAAGAAAATTACCTTCTTTATTCACAGCTCTTTCTGAAAGGGGGCAGAAAGAGGGAAAAAGTCATCCTACAACCTTATTCCTCTGCTGAAAGTTGCTCTTTTTTAGGTGCTAATTCTTCACAGGTGATGAGCTCCCTAAAGACTGCTCTTCCCATTTGCTCCTACATTTCCTAGTGCTGCTCCAGAGGAGAGAGCAAGTGTGCTGAGGCTGGGCTGAGTCCCCAAGCACTGCCATAAGGAGGGCAAAACTTCTCTTGTAGTGTCAAAAATTCACATTGTAGGAGAATAAGGGCTGAATACTTACTTTGAAAACATACATATATATATTTATTAAAGAATTTTGCGGTATTATTTCTTTTGCAGCTTATTTTTGTTTTTCCAGCTGAAACCTCTCTTCTGCAACTGACCAAATTCTAGCCCACAATCACCAAAAACAACCAAGGATTTGAATCATGTCAGCCTTTTCTAACAGAATTTATCACTATTGAAAACACTGGATTATTGAGATGATCTTTGCCAGTGGAATAAGGTAAATTTGGCAGCAGTGAAGGAAAAGTCTGTAACCAGAATGGAGAACTCTTCCTCCAAGAGGTAAGGGAAAAGTTGAGGTAAAATTTAGCTAACATTTTATGTGTAAAACCCCCTTTTTTGACATCTCTGCAGCCAGTAAAGGCTCCTACCAGCCAAGTCCCTCGTGCCCATCTGTTCAGCCAGAATGGCCTTCAGCTTCTTAATCTCCTCCTGGTACTCCCTCAGCAGGGCATCCTTGGGGTCCTCGTTGATGCAGGGCTTGTTCCTGATGTTCCTGGCTCGATTTGTGTAGCAAAAGGTGCTGAGGCTTTCCTCATAGCTGTCACCAGCCAGACATGCATGCCACCATCAGGGTCCTGGTGTTCCCCCCCAGGGAGTCCTGGAGCAGCCTGGTCAGCTTGGAGTCTCAGTAGGGAATGTGTCTGTACCTGCCATCCACCAGGGCTGAGATGACATTGCCCAGGGCAGACAGGGAATGGCCTCTTTCAGCTGCCCCCCTGAAGCACCAATCCTTGACTGTCTCTCACTTCCTGCCAGATCCACCAAGCTGAGTTTGGCAGCCATCAGGTGGTCCTGCCCTGCTCATCTGCAGGGAAACAATTCCCACTTAGCTCTTAGAAGGAAGCAGCTCAACAGTTAAGAACCAGGACACTCTCTGCACCATGTCCTCTTCCAGCCCTGTTCTTTATCTGCTTTGGGTCCTGACTCCCTGCACTAAGTAAATATTTACATAACCTTAACACAGCACATTTTAGTGCTTTCCTCAACAAGATCCAAGGTAAAAATCCATGCCTATTCTAATCTCCCAGTGAGCTCTGTACACAAATACACGCCCCTCTTCATATTTCAATAGTATTTACAATTTCAGCCAAAGTCTTCTACAAGTAACATGATCAGACCATGAGTTTATACAACCTTTTTCCTCCTCAGTTTGTTTCATGAGAGGAAATTTAGATGACTTATACAGAAATTCTTCCCTGTGAGGTTGGGGAGGCCCTGGCCCAGAGAAGCTGTAGCTGTCCCATCCCTGCAAGTGCCCAAGGCCAGGCTGGACAGGGCTTGGAGCAACCTGGGATAGCGGGGATAGCAGAAAATGTCCCTGCCCATGGCCCAGACCCCCCAGATGAGGAGATGGATCCTGGTGAGGAGTTAAACCAGTGAGCTGGTGTCATTCCCATCACTTTAAGGCAGGAGCAGATTGAGCTGAGGCTGCCCAGCTGCCTGGACACACACCTTACACTTGGAATATGTGCTTCCTGGTCTGCATTTGAGGCTGGAATAGTGTATGGCACAGGGTCCCTGTGAGGAAGACAGCGTGCATCTGGTTCCTTTAGGAGCCCTGCACTTTCACTGGCTCCTTACCTTTCCCAGTCTCATACAGAGCAAAGAGTTGGACATCTTCCTAGAACTGCTGTCCTAAGCACTGGACCACATTTTCGGATGTCCACATCCCAAATATTCCGTAAGATTGCAAACCAAATGCAAGGGGAGAGCTCCTTTAGCACTCCAAGCACAGAAAGCATTGAGATTTTAACTGAATCCACCCTTTTCAAGGCTGACTTCCACAAATCCTTGGCTTGAAGGGAGTCAGAGTTCTGTTTTACAGCTCTGGACAATACCTAAACATGAGCAATGAACAACGTGATGCATGAGGGAAAGTTGAAAGTTCACAGGTAAACACCAAAACCTCTAAAATCTGTTGTCGCAGGATATTTCTGTTACAACAACAGATTAGTAACTGTGGAGTTTAATGTTTGCTGCTGAGCAAACTTGTTTCACTCCAGCTCCTTCTCATGTGTCAAGACATGGGAGAACAGGGTAAAAACACATGGGGCTTAAACAGAGCACCCTCTCCTTATCCTTTCTGAGTGCTGGACTGAGTGGGCAGTCACAAAAAGTAGGTTTTCTAACCCTTTCCCTTCTTCCCTTGGTTCACGTAAACACTGCCCGGCAATCAAAATGTTGTTTTGGTTCCTGCCAGTCCTTTTATCCACCGAGGCTGTTTGTTTCCAGTTTAGAGCTCATGGTTTAGTTCCTATGGTGTGAGAAGGTCCCCAGACTCTTAATAAAATGTCTGCAGCAGCCTAAAGATCTTCCTTGTCTAATTCCCTGTCAGTCCATTGGCCTGGGCTGATGGCAGAAGCACACAACATAAAGGAATAAAACATCTGCTAATCTTAATAAAAATACTATAAAAATAAACCAGTACAAAAATTAAAAATTTTTAAAAGGTGTAAAAATCTAAGTAAAAATACTAATGGGAACTTGCATGTTTCAAACATCTGCAGCCAAGAGTCCAGTATTTTTCATAATTCCTAAACATGCTACTTAAAAAAAAAAAGTAATTTTATTCCCTTTAAAATATCAACTCTCCATAAATTATTATTTAATACAGGCTCACCTGGAAAAGAAGTTTGAACTCTTTATGAAGCCTAAAGATGACAACAGAAATACCAAATTCCTCAACTGTTTTAGCCAATGCTCACCCCAGCAGAACCATCTGGTTTATGGGGATTGGCCAGAGCCCTCAACTTTCTCCTCAATTATTCCATCTGTTTTTAACTGCCAAAGCTGCAGGTTCCCCACCTGCCATCCTGTTACATGTCATGTTTTCAAAGCTTTAAATCAGAGAAATTCAGGTGAGATTGAGGGTCCTGAACTAATCTTGAGCACAGAAGAGGAGTGCAAATACTTCCTCCTTGTTGGGATAAAGCTGGGATTTTACAGATCCACACAATGCATCCAGTGTCTTGCTAATTGAGAAACTCCCCAAATCCCTTACTAACTGAGTGGAAAATGAGGTACTGTCACCAACATCTGGAACCACAATTTTGGAATAAATTGTGTAACAGCCCCCATGACTGAAACAGCTGAAGAAAACGAAGCCATGCTGTTCCCAGCTGAGGTCAAAGAAAAGGCAGAGATTAATTCCTTTCTGCTCCCAGAAAAACCCTCTTGTGGTCCCTCTTCAGAAACAGAGAGGCAGCTCTTCAACTAAAGAAATGCCAGTCAGATACACATGAAAGGAAAATTAGTCACAAAAACTTTATTAAAGGATTCTTTAATTCCATCTTTAAAAAATATGCCCTATGATTAAGTTCAATGAAGGAATTGTCAGGTGATATGCCCTGAATGGTTTCATTTGGGACGGACCCTAAGACTCATCTCATTCCACTGCCTGCCATGGGCAAGGACACCTTCCACTGTCCAGGCTGCTCCAAGCCCTGTCCAGCCTGGCCTCGGACACTTTTGGGATCTACTGGGGAGCCACAGCTTCTCTGGGCAGCCTGTGCCAGGGCCTCACCACGATCACAGGGAAGAGGACTTTTCTCCTGGACCTAGAGTCATGTGGGATCTAAGGGTAACTGTGGGATGATGAGTGAGCACACAGATCCTGTGCCGTGCTAGGCCCAGGCCCAAGGCAGGACACCCAGGTACCCACCGACAGTGCAGATTTCCATCCTGACAGTGAAGATGGAGTGGGAGCGGGAGGAGCTCTTGTTCATGAGAGTGAAGGCCATGGCTCTGTTCCTGCAGCCTGTATCCATCAGCTGCTCACAGTGGGCCACGCTGTGCACGGTGTGCAGGGACAGCCCCTTCACGTACACCCCCTGCTCCGGGTGCTCCTTCAGCTGCCAACAGGACAACACAAGCCAGGTCAGAACAGGAGGCACTGAAACCATGGAAAATTACACTGGGAATGGCCTGGAAGCTTGAGGGCTACGTGAAATTAAACTGCAGTATGAGAAAAATACATCTGACTGCCACCAAAAAGCTTCATTTCTGAAGGAGGAATAAAACCACAGAAAAAGAGGGCTCAAAGAATTCAAGTTAAAAGTTGCTGATTGATTCAGACATCCCCCAGGCCATGAGGAACCCAGCTTCTATCCACCCTCCACCTTCTCTATTATTAAGCTGCATATTTTAAACAAGAATCAAAATACATCTCACCTATTTTGGCAAAGGCTCTAAAATCTCCTCAGTCATAGGAAGCTTTTTAAAATATCAACGCACAGATACAATATTCCCAGATATTGTTCCCAGTGCTTTGCTGAACTCTCTGCTCTGAGTGGGTGGCTTGAGCTCACTGACAACATCCCAAAGTACCACCCATCACACACAGGTGAACTGTCACAATTTTTCTCCAGATTAATTAATTTTAAACGAACAAAAATCCTATTCAGGACCCTGGCTTGAGACAACATTAAGTACCCAACAGCATCTTCTCAGTAATTACCAACCACACAGATGAAAAGTTTCATACTGAATGTTAATAATCAATGGAAATAGCCAAAAGTTTGAGTTACCCATCAAATCTGCAAATCAAAAATACAAAATAATCTAGAGATCCCTGCACTCCTACACCAGCCCCCTCCACAATGGGAATTTTAAATGAATTAATTTTCCACAGCTCTGTTACATCCCATATCTGCTAAGTTCATCACCAAAACTATCTTTATCATGTCAGCTGGGATACCAAGATATGGTTGTCATGATGGAGCAACAGAGACCACATTTGGCACTATGACTTCCAAAGAGGAGGCTCAGATACTTCAGTGACGTTCACAAGAAATGATGTAAAATAGTGTTTGCTGTTAAAAAAATCCCACAGAACAGAGCAAAAGTGGCTGAAAACCGAGATGGGATTTATCCTTGTTCCAAAGCCACAACGCCCAGGATGAATCCAGGTACAGTCACAGCCAGTGCTCATACACCGTGACTGGTCTGTGCTACTGAGAACCCCAGGATTAGCCTGGTTCTGTTTGGGGGTTTTGCAGAGTCCCTGAGGAACACCTGACCAAGGACATGGCTGTAATCACTGAGGTGAAAGGCAAAGGAATGAACAAAAATGGGATTCTGGGGGGAACTGAGGGACTCAGAGGAATGCAGTGGGGCAGCCTGAGATTTGTTTCAGCAGGACACACTCCCTCAAGTACTCAGTGGAGGCAGCAACAGGCAGCATGACAGAGTTACCCTGGAAACTGCTCTGCCCAGCTCCTGCCCTCCCGGTGCCAACTGCGTCGCCATGGAAACCTGTGTCACCGCAGATGTGGAACAAAGGATGGGAAACTGCGGCAGGAAGTCCCTTCTCCCACTCTCCCTCTGCAGGAGACAAGCAAAGCACACTTGGCACATGGAGCAGAGAGGGGTTTGCCTGCCTTAAAGCCAGAAACCTGTAATACTTGCCCTGTAAGGTAGTTTGGGTCTGTTGCCATCCCAGAGCATCACAAGGTGCTACTGCCTTGGTTTTATACACCAGGGCAGTCCTGCAAGAAAGTAAATTGGGACTGGAGATTTCTAGCTCCCTCCAGGAATACATACAAAAGGATCTGCAAAGCCATGAAGAGGTAAATTTTATAAAGATCAGCCCCTGATTAGGATTTTGGGAGAGTTTACCTTCCTGTGGTCCTGTCAACGTCACATGTGCTCCCATGGGGAGAAATATCTGCTGTGTGCCCTCAAAACGGAGCAGCCATTTTGGTTTAGGCAGTGTCCTAGGGTGACTTTATGATGCTTGTATCCCCAATCGTCCATTCTGTTTGTGCTGTCTATTGAGTTCTGTACCTTTAAGACTGATTCTGAGAGTGAACCAGGGAGAGAAGACATGAGGAGTTTGTTTCGAGAAACAACCTGACTTCCACACATTCTCTTCTCCGGACTTCTGTTCGTCAGAGGAACAGACAGCAGTGGGACAGAGATCTTTTTGCTTTTAGTTAGTTTTAGCTAGCTGAGGCAGAAAAGTTCCCTGGACTGTTTTTTCCTTTTCTTCTTGGGACTGTTTAA
>VZUI01047337.1:0-17548 GCA_013401135.1 Cettia cetti
GCTTGGGTTTGGCTGTTCCTGTTCTGCTCCTTTTTCCCTGCAGACCAGTTCTTTCGAGGCACTGGTGCAGTGTGGGCACTGCCAGCTGCCCCCTGCCCTTTCCCTGCTGCCAGGCACTGACATGATCCAGTGGGGATCAACAAGGAGACCATCTCTGCAGTTTCTACTCTGCACCTCTGTGCTGATTTTGGCTGGGGTAGAGTTAATTTTGTTCCCAGGAACTGTTATGGGTTGTGTTTTTGACCTGTGCTGAACTCAGGGCTGACAATACAGAGATGTTTTTGCTATTGCTAAAGAGGGCTTGCACAGAGCCAAGGCTTCTCCTGCTTTTCTTACTGCCACACTGGTGAGGGGACTGGGGGTACATGGGAGGGGACACAGCTAGGAGAGGTGACCCAGGCTGACCCAAGGGATATTCCAAACCATATGGCATCATGCTCAGTGTGTAAAATGGGGGAAGAAGAAGGAAGCAGGGGAAATTTGGAGTGATGGCATTTCTCCTCCCAAGTCACTGTGATGTGTAATGGGACCCTGCTGTGCTGGAGGTGTTGAACACCAGCCTAGCCATGGGAAGCAGGCAAACATTTAATTCCTTATTTTGCTTTGCTTGTGTGTGCAACCTTTGCTTCCGCCATTAAACTGTCCATATACCAATGTGCGAGTTTTCCAGCTTTTACCCTTCTGATTCTCAGGACTATGGCAGTGTCTTCCCCACTGCTCACACTGGCTTATACAGATCTCCTGCTTTCCTTCTGTTTCACTGCTGTGAAAGCCAATGCCCACGTGTCCGCTTCTGGGATGTGCTTGACAAGCATTGAAACACAGATGTCAGGCTCTGGAAGGCTTTTTCCAGGACTGATGAACAGCACTGTAGCTGTTTGCCTGGTTGGATTTCTTTGTATTGCTCCTGGTTGCCCCAGATCTGGCTGTCAAAACTACTGAAGGAGTTGCCAACCGGACTTGTGCGAGGATTGGTCTGGGTTACCTATGCTAGCCTTCAAGATGCTGTGATCTTTCCATTTCCCTTTCTCAAAAGGAAAAAAAGAAAATAGGAAAATTTGTTCAACTGGCCTGTTTCATATCTTACCATATGTCAACAAGAGCTCTCATGGAATGAAACACTCAACAGAGTCAAAGTTTATGTTTTCTTTCCAGAGTATGAAGCTTGGTGGGTTTTATAATACACAATTTGGTTGAGTTTTACTTCAGCTTTTACTTGTATTTACTTTCCCTTGAAAACATCAGAACTGCATAGTTGCAGTGCAGTGTGGCCTGAGTAATCCATGAATTTGTGGAACATGCCACCACACTTTACAACTTTACATCCCTGAGCTGTGGATCAGATGGGATACATTCTCCTTAAGCACGCAGACAGTTTCTATTTACAGAGAAAAGTTACCATTTAATTATTTTCTTTGGAGCTCTGCTTTTACCATTCAGCATTCACACAATGTTGGCCTGTTCCAGGCCAAGTCAGAAATTTTAAATAAAAGTGCTGTCTTTGATATGAAGTGGTGGGGTTTTTGTTGTTGGGGTTTTTTTTGGTTGGTTGGTTGATTTTTTTTCTTTTTAGTTGGTACAGTCACACAAAGCAAAATAGGTGTTCGTGAAATTCTGAAGGAGAAAAAGGTATTTCACATAGCATTTTCTATTTCTAGAATTATGTCAATAAGTTTGACTGTGATGATTTGATCTCCTCTTTCTGGAAATTTCACATCCTTAGAAAAAGACAGATCCCTGCAGAATAATTTATATCTACACAATTGTGGATTATTTGGTACTCCTTCTACTTCTGATGGCAAATGGAATAGTGAAATATAAGGAACACAGAATATAAGGAACTGGTTCTTCAGGCAGTCAGATTATGAAGAAAAGTAAAGGTAATAAATCCATAATGAAAAGCTGGACAAGGACACCAAGCCACACATCTTCATTTCCCTGTCTCCTGAAGCTGTAAGCTTCTCTTCTTTCTTCCCCTGCTGACCAGGTGGCAAAATCTGTTCCAGAATCAGTGAAAAGATCTTTTCAGTTCACAGGTCTAGAATCAGAGCAAAGCAGGAAAGGCCAAAGGTTCTTAAAAAAACAACCAAACAGTAAAGGGTAGGAAAAAATGCTCTTCATTTGCTACTAGATGTGCCTGGGAAATGTGAATTCCTGTTTAGTGTCAGCTTGATGAGGAATTGGGCCAAAATCAAAATACTTTGGAGGATGTAGTTCAGCCTATTTCCTGCTGTGTGTCCATGAAATGGACTCATCTGAGAATACTCACAATGCTATTAGCAGGCAGATAAAAACAAAGACAGATAAAATTAACTTTGCCTGTAATCTGTAATAATTATAGAGTCTCTGAGATTTACAAACCATAATAAAGAATGGCAATTTAATGAGCAAATATATACTCTACAAGGGATGTAAGACTCAGATCGCAGATAATGAATATGGGTCTTTGTTCAAAATGTGTGCACGTCGTGTGGCTGTCCTCTGTTCTTTGGATTGGTTTTGTTTGGGGTTTTTTTTTCTTTTTTCAAGATAACAGACAGCTGAACACAAGATGGCTGGCTGAGAGAAATGAAAATTATCTTGTCTTATTTTCATACCTAAAATAGACAGTGGGGAAAAACAAGAAAAAGGAGAGAAGAAAGTAGGCCAGATGATGTTCTAGTATGTTAATGTGAAGGAAACTGCAACAAGTGTTGACATTTTGGCATTCAGAACTTGCTTTTACAGGGGTCTAAGTGGTGGAACGCAAAGGTTCTTCACTTTATCCTAGTGGAATATTCGCTGTGAAGTGTAAGTGAAGACGAAAGAGTTTTTCTCTACATTAGTGAGAAAAACAAAAGTTCATGGTTTAGAATATTTTTTAAAGTTTAATAAGGGGATAAGAAGGGACAATGTCCAGCACTGGATTGTTCCTGGCTATTGGCCAAAGAACACACCAGTAAGTTAAGACAATATTATCTATATACTGTTACTTTACTGAGGTACATATATATTCATAAGTTTCATGCATTATTCAAACATTCTTGGGAGCTTTTGATGTTGCAGGAACTCTTTCTTTTTTTTATTTTACGTTCTGACTTATCTGCATGGCATCCTGCAGATCAGGTCAATATATTTAATTATCTCTTGTGTTTTCATCCTGTTGTTTCACACTTCCCTGGTAAGAGGAGTTAACAGGTTCTCCAGTTCTCCTCCAGTGCTCTGGTTTGTGTCAGTTGTCTTACCACTTGGAGAGGTCAGTCAGCAGATGTGGGAAAACAACATAATTGCTTTACAACGTTCTCTTAGTTACATAGAAGCATTTTAATATTTCATGTTTTGCTAAGGCCTACAATATAATCAGAACACTGTTTATATAAGCTCTACAGTTTATACATAGATGTAATATATTCATCACATTACTATTTCCGTGGGCTATACGGGCTATTTCCATGTGTACTTTTAAGTACAACAGATATATGATATATGATATATATGATATATATGATATATGATATTAAGCAGCCAAAAAAAGTTATAAATTGCACCATATTTGAATACTTATGATCAATAACAACATTTAGCAAAAGCTAATACACATATGCGAAAGCCAGTATTATAGGGTCATTTTTAACAATTAGCTTGCCAAGAGGTCTGGATTTGAGTTTAAATGGATTGCAACACGGGGTTATCTTTCGGAGAAGAGAGCTCTTTCCCAGCCAGGCCCCAGTCGTCCCTCACATCCCACACTGTCCCACAGCATCACGTGACAAGCGGGAAGGACTCCTCAGAGGAACGGGTCCTGGCAGTTGCATGGCACCCCAAACAACTCCTCCGTGGCAGGGAGGGATGGAAGGGGGTCTCGCCCAGCTCAAAGCAGAGTTCCGCTGCTGTTCGGTTCCGGTTCCCGGCTCGGTGACGGGCGGAGCGCAGCGCGACCCGGCAGAGCGCGTCAGCGCACGCAGCTGCCAGGATCTACCCAGGGCGCTGCTGCGCATGTGCAGCCTGCGCTCCTTCTCGTCCTCCACATCCTTATCCTCATCCTTTTCCTGATCTTTTTCCTCCTTTTCCTCTTTTTCCCGCTCCTGCTCCTCTGCCAGCGTGGCTATGGGGAAACTGAACGTGGTGATGCTGCGGTACCTGTCTCAGGAGCACTTCAGGGTGCTGACGGCGGTGAGCGGGCGCGGGCAGCGGAGCGGGACCGGGCCGGGCCGGGCGGTGTCGCAGCCGGCGGCAGGAGGGACCTCCTGTGGTGCCGCTGCCTCCCCTGGGGCCCCGTGCAGGCCTTTTCTGGGAAGGGTCCTGTTCAGGCCAGTATTTCCTTCGGCCGCCTGGCTGGGAGGAATCGGGAGGGGCAAGGAGTTCATGGGGATGCTCGGGGGTTCTCTGGGGATGCCAAGGAGAGTCCCTAGGGGTGCACGGGTGATCTCAGAGCCATCAGAGTGAGGCAGCATCCCCAGCGTCTCTGCTCTCTCTGCTTACCTTGACTGGGACCGAAATCTAATTAGCCGCTCGTGTCGTGGCTGGCACTGAAGCTTCCCAGGATGGGTTGTACATAAGCTGCCAAAGAGCAGTGAAGCAAATGAAAAGGTTTGTTAAGTCTTAAAACGTATTAATTTAAGTCTTAAAATCTGTAATCTTTAAAAATTGCCTGTTTGAAAAGGGATTTTACTCTTGAGCAGAATCTGATATTTCATTGTTGAACACAGGGCTGACAAATCTGTTTTTAATTACTCTTTTAGGTGGAAATGGGCATGAAGAACCATGAAATAGTTCCTGCTAGCTTAATTGCTTCCATTGCCAGCCTTAAACATGGTGGTTGTAATAAAATTTTGAGAGAGTTGGCTAAGCACAAACTTCTGGCTTACGAACGAACTAAAAGTGAGTTTGAATTTTGTTTTGTTTTGTGTCTCCCTTTCTTATCCTGTCTCCAGTGGCTCACAGTGGTACCTGCCCAACAGGTTGGGGTGTAGGAGTGCCCAGATTGTTTGCTTTGCCTTCTCTCGGACTCAGCCTGGAAATGTGGGCTTGTGCAGCACCAGGTGCTGTGTCTGCTTGTACTTTTAGAAGTGACAGACAGGAAAAAGATAGACAGTTAACTTTCTTTTATGCTCAGAATAAGGTAAAAAGAATCATCACATGAAGCAATGTTCAAGTGCATGTAGGAATCAACCCAATGAGTGATATCCTCACAGTTCTGGAACAGACTGCACAATCCTTGGACATTTCAGTACCTCTGGAACAGCTGCTAAAGCAGCATTTATTATCTGCTGTATGACAAAGTTGTGCAGGCCTTTCCCCCTTCCCTTCAGTCTTTTAGCTGGATCTGGCCCTGCAAACACAGTGGAGATGTCTATGGGAAATACCTCTCCCTTTTGTCCCAGTTCGTCAGAGGATGGAGGGTTGTTCCAGTCCAGTTTAAACATCTTCACCATTCAGGCAAATTGGGCTGGTAAGAGCCAAGGGGTGAAATATTACTTGGGTGTTATGTACTTTAAGAAACAAGACTAAATTGAGATTTATTTTAAATGTGATGTGTGCATAATAAGGAGTCAGTTGTATTTTATTTTTATCCAGCTGTCCAGGGCTATCGGTTAACTAATGCAGGATATGATTATCTGGCTCTGAAAACTCTCTCTTCCCGACAAGTCATCAAGTCTGTGGGAAACCAGATGGGCGTTGGCAAAGAATCAGGTGAACTAAAATAACATTTCTACTGATATTTTTAAAGCAAACACATCTGTAATATTGCAAATATTTTGCTAGAAACTAAGGTAGCTCTCCTCTCGATAGGCAGATCAGCTAATCTGTCAAACACCAAGATGTATTTGAATATAGCATGTTCAAGTGCTCTGTGAGGCTTCTGGCTACATTTGAGTAT
Organism: Cettia cetti; assembly: GCA_013401135.1. NCBI lineage: Eukaryota > Metazoa > Chordata > Aves > Passeriformes > Sylviidae > Cettia > Cettia cetti. The sequence continues at coordinate 5,861 of VZUI01047337.1, forward strand.
TTTTTCACAACAGTGTAATTGCATTTTGCCCATTTTGTCTGTTTCTTAGTTTGTTATTTAAAAAAGTACATTGCAGGCAGGTGCTACTTGTGTTGTACTTTGTGAAGAGTTTCAAGCCATTTAACAAAAAGATAATTTCAGCTTTCTCATCCCACTGAAAAGTAGGGTAGTAAAGTAAAATAGGCTCAAAATTAGCAGAACACTACCTTGGTTCCTTTTATGTTCGTGTAGTTTGACGCAGAATGTGACTTTTGTAATTGGAGAAGGGGATTATTTGGGAAAAATGCTAGAAATTAAGTTTAGGGTGTTTGTTAACACTTTGAATTAAGAGTCTGGTCCCTTGAGTTGTCTGTCCATTCATCACAAAGGAGAAGCTCTTCCAGGGTGTAGTTAAGAACACAGAACACTGAAAGATACTTCAGCCTTTCTTCTATTGGAGTGCCATGAACTCTTTACCAGTAGTTTCTTCACGTAGTTCAAACGTCTGATACACATTATGTAATTAGCTGCTTTTGTTAAAACTTGGCGGGTCAGAAAGGTTGAGGAGTGAGGTAACAAACTTTCACTGCACTCTTTCTGCTGGCTTGTTAGAGATCATTAATTTCTTAGATCTGTGCTGTTACATATTTTCTAGATATTTATATTGTTGCCAATGAAGAGGAGCAACGGTTTGCACTGAAATTGCACCGGCTGGGGAGAACCTCCTTCCGCAACCTGAAAAACAAGCGTGACTACCACAAGCACAGGAACAAAATGTCCTGGCTGTACTTGTCCCGGATAGCAGCAATGAAGGAGTTTGCTTACATGAAGGTAGGTGGCCACTCACACAGTGCCAGCAAAGGTGGGTCAGGCTGGAAGATGCCCCTCAGGCTGTCTTTTGTTCAAGGTTGTGTTTGCAGTACTGGTAGGATTTATGCTTCATTTTTTGTCTGTCCTAATGGACTTAAAGTATACATTTCAGAAAGTTTCAATGCAACATGCTTTCTACACTTCCCTGTGCCAGAATTAAGCTTTGCCATTGAAATCACATGGAACAGATTCAGTTGTCATGGGAGAATTTCAAATTAATGATGTTATTTATTGATTAAATAATCTATATATCACCAGTTCTGCAGTTTTTCCTTCAAAATTTATTGCATTAGTTGGGAAGCAGCTGACATTTCTTAAAATTATTCTATTTTTTATTCTATTCAACAAGCTTTCACTTGTTGCTGTGCTATTGAAGGAAATCTTTCAGATTAAGAACTGGTGTTTTGATCTAAAAAGGCACACTTAGTTCTGCGCTGTGAGAAAAGATTTCATTCCCAAGCATATTCTGCTACCCTTGAATTCTGTGGGTTTTTTACCTGCTTTAAAAAAACACAGATATTGTATAGTGATGCAAGATGATAGCTGCAAAGTAATTATTAATAAAAAACTAGTTTTCCTTTCTCCTTTTGTGCTATTCAATAGTAATATATTCTTGAAACAGGATTTTCTTGTTCTTGTAAAAAAGAACCATGTTGGCTTGACTCAGTAGCCTCCACAGAGAGAGAAATAACTAACACCATAATTTAGAACCTCTGTATTGGTCCAGGTGGTCCAACTTGTAAAGCCTTATGTTGTCAGAACTTGTAGGAATGTAATTGTGGGGTGAGTTTTCCTGAGCAGTGGGTTGGGGGAGGTTCAGTTGGGTGCTGAGAAGCAGTATTAGCTGAATTGAGTGCTGAAAAGCAGTAATACTTAGGTAACAAAATTTGTATTCATGTTGCTTTAATTTATGACTCTTAGAAACGACTTGTAACAATAGAATGAATAAAAAGATAATGAACCCATAGAAAAGTTGAGTGGATCCAGTGAATCTGTGCTAGAAAAGGCAAACAGGACAGCTTCAAAATATTATGACCTACCTCTGGGTAATCTTAAGTGTGGTATAATGCTGATTACTACTATTTGAGAATTGACTTCTTGTGTTTACAGCAACTGAGCACAGATTGACTAATCAGGCAGGAGTATATTGGCAGCAGCTTAGTGTGGAATTCTTTCCTAATGCTAAATACCCCATTGCCAGTTATCTGCTACTGATTCCACAGGCTAATGTACCAGATAAGGTTCTGTCATTTCTCCAGTCTGTTGTGGTTTTCTTCCAGATGCACGATAATTAAACTGTAGGCAGTGTACTCAGTGTCTAAACATCGGCATTTTATTATCCTTGCAGTGCAAGTTCCAAAGGCTGTGAGGCTGTTTTCCTTCTTAAGCATATGATTTGGGCATATACGATGCTATCACAGTGAAACGTACTGCTTATCTTAGGTGTGAGTTTGTCAATATATGTAGTGTTTCCTTGACTATTTAATTTTAATTTTTCAATGTGTTGTCTCTTTCCAGGTTTTGCATGACAGAGAATTTCCTGTTCCAAAGCCCATGGACTACAACAGGCATGCGGTTGTTATGGAACTTGTTGATGGATATCCTTTGTAAGTAGTGAAACTTGAATTCTCTGTGTTACAGAGACCTTGACAACCTTAGGAAAAGTAACAGGGTTAGGGTTTTCCCTTGCTTTCTACAGAGAAAAAATTGCATATTCTGTATGTTACTTTGTATATAGAGTATTAATATCTCTCATATTCTGAGCTCCAGTTTGTGATGCTTGCTCTGTTAATTCAGATGACTTTGTAACTTACTTCTGCATTGTTTTTGTAGACTACCACATACAACCTGGTTTTGTGCCTTTAAGAAAGATTATTTGCTTGAGTTTTCCAACCTCTAGAAAGAATAAATATTATTGAGGTTTGTAGGTGAAGGGTTGATTTGGTTTTGAATGCAAAAGGCCTGTCCCTTTCTTACAATAACCAGGTCTAATCCAGAGACCTGAAGTGTCTAGTTATAGAACAAACCAATCCATTCTCTTGTATAGGATTCAATATCTTAAGTTTAAATCAAAAGGGAATTAATTCCAAAGTAAAACAGTTGAAGAATAATGTGGAAAAGACTTCATTGTATTCTGTCTTCCCACCCTCATTTGTTAAATAATTCCACATCCGTCATGTAAACAGAACACTTCAAGTTCCTTGTGGCAGTCTGCAGTGGAAGTTTACTTTTTCTTCTTTTCCTAACATAATCTAGAAAATGTGATTTTGTAAAAGAAAATGCCATGGGCCATTTGAATTTCAGTGTAAGAAGATTTAGCTCTTACTGACTTGATAAGATTACCTGAAACAGAAGAAACATAAAAGTTTGCTAGTCCATTATTTACATAATACATTATGACAGCAGTGCTCAATGGGAGACAATGTGTGTGAGTTCAGATGCGGTTTATCCCGACTGTAAGGAGGTATTTTCTTCTCTTGAGGACAGACAGGCAGTGGCACAGGGTGCTTGGGAAGGTTTCACTGTCTGTCTCCGTTCCTGGAAGTTTTCTATCCCAACTAGACAGAGACCTGTGCACTCTGGTCTGGTCTCAGATTTGACTCAGCTTTCAGGAGGATGCTGGACCAGAGACCTGAGGCCCCTTTTAATTTGAAATACTCTGGTGTTCTGTCAGATGTATTTTGTATACTTTATCTGTATTTTTAAATTAAGGCTTTCGAGGTTCAGAATATTTTATTTTGCTTAACTGTTCAGGTGCCAGGTGCGCCAAATGGAAGATCCTGCTGCTGTCTACAGTGAATTAATGGACCTGATTTTAAAACTTGCCAATCATGGTCTGATTCATGGGGATTTCAATGAGTTTAATCTCATCTTGGATAATAACGACCATGCCACTTTGATTGATTTCCCTCAGATGATGTCAACATCACATGCAAATGCTGAATGGTAGGTTTAGATCTAAAGGTGTTTTCCAGCTGAATCTGACAAACGCTGGTGACAGTAAACAGTCAACCATGACTTGTTTCCATAAGTCTTTTCCTGAATCTTTTTCTGCCATCATTGTGTGATGCAGCACTAGTAATGTTCCGAATGAAGAATAAGACGAAATGTCTCTGCAGAAGAAATATGTGATTAATTGCTTCTCAGAGATAATAATACTGTTTGGTTAAGAAGCACTCAGAAATGAGCTGTATCCAGTTTCTCTTCCTCAAGCCTTTTGGCTTGAGATCACTAATAGAAATAATTTTCAAATAAAACCATGTAGGGTGAATGCTTCTTGTTGCAGTAGACTTCACTGATATTTTGTTTGTACAATTCTGTATTTTTTACAGGTATTTTAACAGAGATGTTAACTGTATTAAGGAGTTCTTCAAGAAACGCTTCAACTATGAGAGTGAGCTCTTCCCAACCTTCAAAGACATCAGGTAGAAATGACCAAATGAATATGAGTTCTACTTATGGCAATAGTGTTGGTTTTCTGTGAGAAGTGGATTCCTCTGAGAGATGCCTATGGGAGAAATAAAACAATAGGCCTGACGGTGCAACTTTAAGTATATTTTTCTCATTTTTATTGTGTTTTCTTCAAAGTTACTATAAGTGATTTTCAAGTGTGCTTTAAAATCCTCTGCTGCCTTCTTTGTCTTCTTGCAACCAAGGAAGAGAGGTCAGCCTGAAAGCTTGATCCAAATGGTGAATGTCCAGGAAATTTTAACAGTGATGCAGAATCAGCCTGTTTGATAGTTCTAATATATTGAGGATTAATTTGGGTTTCCACTTTAAAACTACTTTTAAAGTGGTTGTAAATAGGGTGAGTGCATCATCACTTTTAAGCTTTTCTTCCTAAAGTCTTTTGCCACCTCTGAAAAGTAAACTAATTTTTCACTCATTTTTCAGTCCAAAACTTTTGCAATGAAAACAGTTCTATTTAATCCTGAGCACTTTTCCTAAGGAGTTCCACTCTTTAATCAGCCTTTGTATGTCACACCCTTTTATTACTCTGTTTGCTTAAGCATGATTTGAACTTAAAACCAAACGTTATTCCTTCTAAAGTAAAACAATTTCCTATTTAAAAAAAAAATTGTGGAGATGGTTATGGAGGTTATGGAGATGGAATCATCTTCTGGAGGAGTTTTCTTTTCTTGGATTGCATTCTAAGTTAGTATTTCTCCTAAAGCTCAGAACTGTCATGTCTTTTGTGTGTTTCAGCAGAGAGTATCTTTTTTGTTAATAGTGTGGGTAATTTTAGTCTAGCTTGGTTAGCATTTTAAACCCAAAATGTAGTCTATTGGTAACTTGGCTTATTAAATTTAGCATATTAAAAGAAAACATTCCTCTTTCACAGGAGAGAGTGTTCTCTTGATAAAGAGATTGCTGCCAGTGGCCATGCAAAGGAGATGCAGGAAGATGGTGAACTGCTTTACCCTTCAGGTTCTGATGAGGATGATGATACAGAGGTGTTAGAACTTGCAGAGGATGAGAAAGAACTCAACTTCTTCAACAAAAGTGAAGTAAACAGCAAAGACTTCACTTGTGAAGTGGGTAATTTTGCTGAAAGCAAAGCCTCTGGCAGCATCATGAGCAGCAGTGAGGAGGAGGCTGATGCAGCTGAAAATACACAAAGACTGAAAATGGCAGAGTTGAGTTCAACCTTGGAAAAAGCTGAAGGGCCAGCTGTGCCTTGGAAGTTGGGTGAAGATGCAGAGGGTTCTGCAGCTACTTCTTTTAAGGGCAAAAGATTACTTGAAAATGCTACTGAACTGGAAGGTCAGGCAGATCAAGGAGGGTGCTGTGAGGGTAAGGAGAACGAAGACAAGTGCCCTGAGCTGGTCAACTCATCAGCTTTAAATGAGGATTTCAGTCATTACAGGTGAAGATTCACATTTACTGTCTAGGAGTGTGGCCCTTTCCTTGCCCCCAAAAATGTAAAATATGTCAAGTAGCTCAAGAAGGACTGCTTGTCACCTGCTCTTGTTTAAACTGAAGATTAAAAATTCAATTAATTTTGAAAATGTAGCAGTAAATTAAATACCCTTCCGATTGGTATTATGGTTGTCCAGCTCTATTGTAGTATCTAATAAGAAAACAGGTCTTGCACTTCAAAGACCAACCTGTATTCTGTGGTGGATTTTTTTCACCTTTTCCTTCATTTCAGCTAATATGGGTAATGAAGTAGCTCCTGAGGTTAAAATACTACTTCTAAATAACATTCATGAGTAAATTTATAATTCAGATACTGTGTGTCAAAGCCAAATGTTCTGCTGCTCACTCAGCTGAAGTTACCAAGAACAAGCTCCTTGGAGTGTTTTATTCAAATATATTGTACTGTATGTTGTTCTGGCTTTTAATTCCTTTCCTGACATACTTAGAAATTCCTGCTTGCCTTCAGACTAACCCCTGGTGTGTGAACTTCTGTTTCTTGAGTGTGCCAGCCCACCAGATATGTGGATACAGAGATCATACTCCTCCTCATTTGTTTTTGCTTTTCAGTTAAATATTGTCAAAATGTTGTGCAGGATCTGGAGTGTTTTACTGCTCTGAGGTTTCTCTTCTTGTAATAGATATTTGCATGGCTGTTGTGCAACAAATTCTTCCTTTCACAAAGTGCCTGTCTTGAACAACCAGTGCTAATGTTTAAAACTTGCATGTTCTGTTGCAAGTTCTCAAGTTGTAGCCCAGAATGAGAAGACTCAAACAGGGTGCGCATAAAGGCAAAGGTGTGTTTATCTTGCTAGTGGAATAATACATTCGTTTGTGTATTTCAGTAATGAAGAGTACGTTGTTCCCATTGCTGGCCACAGAACAAGGACTAAGAGCATCACATCAGTCAGAAGTGTTGGGAGCTGTTCAACCATTCCTCCGGTAAATATTATTTTGTTATGTTGTCATCTAGTTTACCCTCAGACAACCTTAAATTGCAAATAGCTGTTAGCACCTGTTTCTGAAATTGTTCTCTGGCATTAATCATCTTTGAAAACAGTGACCATCTATCTCTCCAGTGTGCTTCTACAGTCCCACAGAAAAATAGGACTGATATTGCTATAATTGTTTACGGGGAGTGATTTCCAGCACTCTCCTTCATACTTTGCTTTTTGGTCTCTCACTGAAGCTCCATATGACCACTAACAACTCTCATTTACCCAATAACTAATTTATATTATTATATAGTAATGCACTAACAGCATCAGTCCATCCATTTCTGTTTCTAGCCATGATTAATATTTTTTTATTTTGAACGTGGATACTTGAGTCTAGATATAATTTTGCCTTTCTCATCTCTCTTCTTAGAGATTTCTTCACATTCTTTTCCGAAAGATTTCTCTGAACTCACCTTCAACGATGACCTCTTTGGCAATTTGAATTTGACCTTCCAAATTACATAAATCAGGACATTTTCAGCAGAATTTAATGTGCTTTTCTTCCACCCCACAGTAGGCAGTAGGTGATATGTCTACTTGGCGTCAGGAATTTCAGAACATCTGTAGGTTGTGATGATGCAAAGACTGATGAGTCTTTCCACCAAGTGCTGCAGTTCAGCAATAGAATTTGATGAATTTACATTAGATTGCATGTCGTAATGGTATCTGCCTTGCAGAATTTATTCTAGCAGGTTTCCAGCAAGATATGATTCCACCATGATGAAATAGATGAAAATAATTTGATTTCTCTTTTTCTTCCTAGAAAAAATATGCAGGTGTGCACTTGGCATCAGTGTGGCAAGTTGAGCTTGGGACCCTGCCACAATCTACAAAATCATGGCTTTCTTTTGGTTGTTGGCAGATATTGCCATCCCAATGGAGAGCTGAGCTCAGAATGAGGCACAGGTGCAAATAACAGATGAAATTTCGTGGAACAACTCCAGTTTGATGAAATGGGAAAACTGGAGGAATTGTAAATCACTAATTCGCCATCTCTCTTAGCCACACTTGTGTTACTGAGTTGTTGTTTTCCATTAGAATCAGTCACATTTTCGTAATCTAAACTTTAGAATAACCAAGGTGCTAAAAAAAACAGCTCAAAACAAAAAATGCTGCTGGACATGGAATGTTCTGCAATATTATCAGTATTTACATTTTTGTGTAAGGCCTGTGTTCTGCACTGAGAGGTGTGGGTCCTTTAGCATCTTAGTAAGGAACACACTCAAAGTAAAGTTTTAAAATTAAAAAAATATTTAAAATGCTATTTGTTATAACAAAGGCTATCAGAAGACAAAAGCACAGATAACCCCATACTCCTTTAGGTGCTGTGAGTCCTGAGGGTGTAGCACACACACAGCCCTCCATGCAGACCTTGTCCATAGCAGAGAATCTCCTTCTTCAGTCGGCTGAACTGTTCTGTGATTTTCTTACAAGGAAACAACCCTTTTCTGTTCATTTCTACAGTCAAGGTGAACATCATGAATCATGGATGCTCATGTTGGTCCTGAAAAATTTCTATTGTCACATCATGTCCTACTGATGAATGATTTTGATGACAAATGTTTGTTTGTAGGAGCTGGTGAAACAGAAGATAAAGCGTCAACTGACCAAGCAGCAAAAGTCTGCTCTGAAGCAACGCCTGCAAAAAGGGGAGGCAAATATTTACACCAAACAACGTCGAGAAAATATGCACAGCATTAAGTCAAGCTTGGATGCAGCCAGCTTCTGGGGATAATTTATTAAAGCTCCTGTGGAACATGAGGAATGTACACAGCTGAAAGGATCATGCTAATTTACCAATAATCTTTTTATGTAAAGGAGCAATCTCTGCTGTGCAAACCGGATGTTTTTCTGGGAGTTAATAAACCTCATTCTCATTCCTGTGACTTTGACTCAGAGGTTGTTTTGTGTTTCTAGTCAAAACTGTTGACTGTAATTTACATATGAGTAGTATTGATTAAGATTATGACAGGAATTTCCAGCAGTGTTTTGTCATAACTGAATTGTGGTGTGTTTGTTGTGCAGAGGCACAAAAAGCCTTTTTCTTTTCCTCAGATGTAGATGCGCAGTTATTTGCATAAATGTAAAATGGAAATAGTTTGTGCTAAGTTTAGTCAGATGTGACATTACTATCTTTTAACTTTTCTTCAAAACCCCAGGGACTTGGTCAGATGTAGAGAAAACTTGGTTTCATTGGCTGACATAATCATTTAGTGCAGCATGTGACTTACCTGCTGGAGCGTAGAAAATAAATAGGAGAAATCATTAAAATACTTATTGGCACAAGTACATTTTTTAAGTGCTGTTCTACAAAACAATACTGAAGCACAAAAAACGCGACTGTCATTTTATTCTGAAGGTATAAGTACCTTACAGTAGATATAAAAAGTTAATTGTAAAATAATGGTAAAATACAACTGACAAAGATCTGTAAAAGCAGTATTCAGCAGTCATTTAGAAATCTTTCAATACTGTGCTTGCGAGAGTGTTCATCCCTCATATGTCACTGTCATTTGCACAAAGTGCAACCTCAACATGATTCCATTAATATTTCTGTTTTAATCATCAGTACTGGCAGAGGTGACCAACAGGAGTTAAGTCTCGTTTGTGTATCCATTCTGATTAGTTTTGGAGGTGTTTGATTTATTGTTTGTTGGGTTTATTTAAAATATTCAGTGTCTTCATGTGACCTGGAGGGTACTCAGTAGGCAGGAGCTCCCAAAACATTAAGAAAAACCCAGAATATAACCCTACAAACACAGTGCTCATTCTTAAAAATAGAGCCCTTCACAAAACACCAGAGCATTTATCTTCCTAGTCAGCATAAGCAGAGACTGCTGCTGTTTTACAAGAAGTAACAGGAAGTGATGTAACCTGGCAGTTTGGTGTGTTAAATGTGAAAAACCCAAATTCTCATTTTCCCTGGCACTCACTGGCACTGGGTATTCTCACCTGTGGCTCCCAGTTCCCTTCACTCTACCCACGAGCAGCGTGCAGCAGCAGCTGTCTGCGTGAGGGACGCTGACACAGCCGCATGGCCATCGGAGTTCACAGCCCACGGTGCCGAGCGGCGTATGGTCGGGCCCCCGCTGGCATCGCCATGTCCCCTGTGGCAGCCGGGCGGAATGGGGAGGGCAGAAGGAGGATTTTCCGCGGCTGAAGCCTTTTCCTACCGAGGAGCCAAGCCGTGCGCGCCCCCGGCTGCCCGCCCGCTGCCCCTTGCCGCCGGGATGGCCGCAGGTTGGGGAGGTGTCAGTGGCTCTCCCTGGCGGAGCCACAGCAGCCGCATCCGCTGGTGCTTCGCGCTCTGGGAGGAGCGGACGGCATCTTCGCCGCCGCCGCCGCGCACCGGGAACACGGGGCCGGGAGCGCTGCTGACCGACTCCGCAGGTGAGGACAGCAGGACGCGCTCCGCGGGTAGGGACGAGCTGCGCTCGCATCCTGAAACTCCTTCTCTGCTTCCTTTTCGGTCCCCCAGGCATCTCCCCAACCAGAGCCCCTTCCTCGTGGTTGTCTGCCCCTCCCTGCACCGAGGGTCTTCATGCATGCCCTTGGTACCTCTTCCCTTCCTCCGCTTCTTTGTATGGCTAAGGAGGAATGTTGGACAAGAGGTAACATTGGCAGTGAATCCTCTGTTTTCTTCCTTTCTCAGAAGTTGCATCCTCGGGTTTGTTTGCTCCGTAATCCCTCTCAGAGGCAGTGCTCTTGTGATCTCTGTTTTCTGGAGGTTCTAAATGAAAGGAAGGGAGGGTGAGAAGTTTGTAAACGCATAGGCAAGTGCTAGCAGAACTCTAAAATTGCTTTATTTATTACTGTATGATTTAATTGTAATAGATATTTAGATTAAGTATTAATAGATCAATATTAAATACATTCCTATACCAGTTATGACTTTTCGTGGTCTACTGAGGATAAAAGAAAACCATGATGTTTTTAAGGAAATAACGTCCCTCACAACACTGGTTTCAAAAGCCAGTTGCTGACCTTTTTTGGTATTTAATTGCTCCCTTAACTTATCCATTAATATCTTATGAAGGAATCGTTTAGGTGTCTTTTTCTATGGCCAAAAATCTCTGACTTCAGAGAAGCAATTCCTTTCTAAAACCATCCATCTCTCTGCTGTCACAATACGCAGCCCTGTAGCCTGCATTTTCCTCTCTGCTGCTCTTCCTCCTGAGTAATCGTGTCCTGTTGGGGTGAGATTCAGAAGAACCTGCTCCTGTTATCCTCACTATACCTTCAGTGCAGGTGTGTATTTCCAGAGTGTATCATCCCCCAAACTCTGACTCTGTGTGAATCTGAAGTTTTTTTCATAGGACTGACAGTAAGTGACCTTTTTGTGTGAGCTAAAATTTTGGCTTTCATCTGCTTCAAGTGCCTCCTCTTTGCAACTGAAATATAAAACTTCATTTATTTATTATAGGCATAGACAGACCGAGTTTGTTTCACCCTTTGTGCCTTGTAACATAAATGACAGGAAGACTATTAAAGAATAATCCTGGTTATTTTTTGACCTTGCTTTAGTTAAACTGATGGATCATATTTTAATGTGACTTTTTAGACATCATACTACCAGAGGTATCATGTACCTAACTTGCGCTTAGCAATCTGAAGCCCATAAAGTTTTCTGGCTTCTGAATATTTGTAGGATGCGACATCCACAGGAAACTCTATAGTTTAAGGGAGGTCTCCCAGCTAAACCAAAGACACCGGAAAACAATAAAAGGTAACAATGGAAGAGACACAAATTTTCTTGTATTGAAATTGTACCATCATATCAGAAACTGTAACATATTTTCCTTCTTGAGAAACTGTTGCACAATGCTGTCCCGAGGGACACGCAGGGTTCACCACAGAGTCGAAGCGGGAAAAGAGGAAGTTTAATTTTTTCTACAGCTTATATAGATTTCTAAAAAGGAGACCA
>VZUI01047338.1:0-89165 GCA_013401135.1 Cettia cetti
AGGAGAGGAGAGGAGAGGAGAGGAGAGGAGAGGAGAGGAGAGGAGAGGAGAGGAGAGGAGAGGAGAGGAGAGGCCAATGCTTTTCTTCTTCCCCAAACCTCTCTGAAACCAACACAAGACTGAAGAAGTGCTAAGAACCAGCACAATGTCCATCCCTTCTCAGTATAGATAACCAAGGGGGCCTTACAGGAGGAAAAGGACATTTCACAAAGGCATGAAGTGACAGAACAAGGGGGAAAGGCTTTGGACTGAGAGAGGGTAGATTTCAATGGGCTATTGGGAAGAAAATCTTGGCTGTGAAGGTATTGATGCCCTGGCACAGGGTGCCCAGAGAAGCTGGGGCTGCTCCTGGATCCCTGGAAGTGTCCAAGGCCAGGCTGAATGGGGCTTGGAGCAACCTGGGATAGTGGAAGGGGATGAACTCTAAGGTTCCTTCTGGCACCAATCAGTCTGGAATTTTATGATTATCCACTGTGCTGAATTCAATGCCAAGACAGTAATTCCTGATGCCAATCAGAGTTATCCATATCCAAATATCAGGCAGGCAAGAGCCAAGCTTTTGAAACAGTCACCACATTTAAACTTGGTAATTTATTACAATTAAACTGCAGTACTGTAATTCAAGTGGAAAGGATGATACTCAAGGTAAAATAGCCAAGGTCTAATGTTAAGAGGGGCTTTTACAGAGAGAAATTGTGTTTAGTCTGTGCTTGAGAGCAGTGGCAGGTCCCTCTCTCCTGCTCACACTTTTCCAACACCATCTGCTCGAGTTCAGCTCAGTGCAAGTGTTCCTCTCCTTGCAAAAACTGGAGAAGGAACAAGATTTAAAAGTCACTACAAAAAGAACAGCAGCTTGAGATGAGGAAATTGCCTGAAATTTCATTCCTCCCAAGTACCTGCAAAAGCAGCAGCACACTCAAAGATCTCAGCACTTGTTTTCCTTCTTTATCTCTGTTTATTGATTTTACAAGGAAAATCAGCACCAGAGCTTTTGCCAGGAAGGATGAATTATGTGTGTAGATTCAAGAGGTTTAAGGCAGACTTGTACTGAAATCTGAGAATCAAATTGTAAGCAAGATTTTTCAGCCTTTACTACATCCACAAGGAAGAAACATTTTCCATACGAAAATGGCTCCATGAGCTGCCCAAGCTTTCATTTGGACTGTCTTTGAAACCTTTACATTGCACAGAAATGTCGTTTTCATTGTAGATTTCAGAAAGAATAAAATTAAAACCAAAACCTGAAATTTCCTACAAGCATCCAGGGAACTTTTCTGCTTTACTATTTTACTGTGCCAGAAAAAAACACTGCGTGCTTTAAAATAAAGTTTCAATTAAAACTGCTCTGCAAGATGCAAGGCATTTTATTTCAAAGGGAAGGCAGATTTTCCTTGGTGGGGGGGTGGATTTGCTGTGCACAACACACAAGTCCACGGTCAGTGACACAAGCACTCAGGGCCCAGCCACCACAGAAATGGGGAATAAATCAAAGTATATCAGAAGCCCTTTGAAAACAGCAAGGATCCTTGGGTCCTACCCCAGCTCTGACTTCACTTAGTGAAAATGACTGTATTTTTAACTAAAAGGGTATTAATCCAAGTCAATTAGTCCAACCATACAAAACCTCTACTTGCAGAAGTGACCTTCTTTCCAATTACCTTAATTTTAACTATGGAAGTAAAATAAAACAAACCTTCAGGCAAATTTCATTCAGAGCAAGAACTAAATTCCATAAACTTCAAACAGTTGAACCCGAGGAGCTGAATTCTGATTAATTTGCCTGTGTATCCAAATGAAGATGAGCCACAAACCACCCTCAGCCCAACTTTCTGCTCCCAGACCGAAGTGTGACACTGCTCTTCCTGTCAATAATCATTTTTCCACCTCCCAGATGACTGAATTTCCAGAGCTGTGAATGCTGAGCTGTCTAAGGCTCACAGATCCTGGGAATGGGAAGCATTACATGATGCTTAAGGCCATTAAATGTGTGTTGAGTGCTGGAGCCCAGAGCCAGCCATCAAACGTCAAGATAAAAACCTCCAACAAAAGATTTCCAGAGGAGGTTTCTGTTAAAATAAAGTAAGAATGGGAGGCTGGGGAGTTTGAAATATTAAGGAATAACAAATCTGTTTTCCAAGTTTGTTTTACTGTGTTGACTCTGCTAAGTGAAAAGGACTGCTTAAAGGGAGTGAATGGAATCAATCATCCCAGTTTAGGGAAAACACGGCCCAGAGGTGGGGGGAATAACTCACCCAGCTTCAGAAATGCCAGTTTGCTCAAAAAAAAAAGGAGAAAAAAACCAGTGGACAGTGGAGAGGTCTGGCACTAGGAATGGATTTCCACCCAATTTTTAAAGTGAAAGATAGCTGAAGTTCCTGAGACACGGCTTTCCAGTTCAATCCAGCCCCACCTTGAGACAAACTGAACAAGAGGGAGAGAGAAGAAAAATCCCTCCTCTCAAGTGCTGTAATTAAGGAATATGTAAGGAAACAAATAATGACAACCTCGCTTGTTGATCACCTCTGCTCCAGGAACAGAAGAGTCCCAGAGTGAAGAGCAGCTAAAAAAGGAACATGTGCTCACGGCTCTCGGTATTTGGAGAGAGAGGAAATATCTGTCAATGATACACAAGGCTGTGCTTTTATGACAGCATTACAATTTCACAGATGTAATTTTGAGCTTTCTTCAGGTGATGAAACACTACTGGAACATCAAAAAGTCCCTTAAGAGAGGGAGTAGGAGCTCCATTTTTCAGCAATAAAACCACAGGATGACACACGCTGAAGAAGCAGTTTGGTTCCCAGTCCAGGGGCAGAACTCAGTGACTTCCCTGGATGCTCATCCTGCTCCACTCATCCGTAGCCCTGAGGGTCATTAGGGCACAGAGCTGCTCATAACCAGAGCTCAGGGTTACAGAAACAACCTCTGCTCACATCGTTGTTCCACTTGCTTTCTTTTCCTTTTATAGGTCTCTCCTTACAGCCACTTGTTTTTAGAGAAGCTGTGGCTGTCTCTGGATCCCTGGAAGTGTCAAGGCCAGGCTGGACAGGGCCTAGAGCAGCCTGGGATAGTGGAAAGTGTCCCTGCCCATGGCAGGGGGTGGAATTGGATAGGCTTTAAGGTCCCTTCCAACCCAAACCATTCCAGATTTCTCTGATTCCCACACACAGGGTTGCTGGGCATGAACAACCAAGCTGCCTCAGAAGACACCTGCACTGCCACAGGTGTCAGACAGGAAAGAGAAAACCCAACCCTTCCAAAACAGGGCAGCAAAACTGATTTCCAAATATCAGGCAACATTTCCTGGTATTTCTCAAGAAAACACTGAAAAAGTTTTTAGCCAAAAAGATAACTAGAAAACCTCCCCCAGCTGAGGGTAGCACTGGGAATGCCTCTCTTGGACACCATTCCCGAAGGACACAGCAGGAAAGGTGCTGCCATAAGCTCAGATCTCAGCAGCTGTATAAAGAGCAAATGATTATCAAAGTGCTCAGATGGGCTCATCTCAGTTTTTAATGAAAGCTGTCAATTAAGTCATCACTCACTCAAAGGTTTTCCCTTCCCCCTCAAGCCCAAAGCACAGGGAGGCAGTGGTGGGTCTCATCCCAGCTCCTGCTGTTCTCACCCACCACATCCCAACCTCTGTAAGGAGGGAAGTGCATGCACCATAGTCAGATTTATTATTTCTAAAGCCATCATTGACACACTTGGTAGAATTCAGAACTCTCATCTGGGAAGATGAAACTTGCTACATTTGACGTGGGAGTCAGACATCCCTTCTCCCATAACGGAGTTCACACTGACAAACACGGACACAAATCTTCGGGAAGTCACAACTCCCCCCCACCTTCAGTGGGAGCCAGGGCTATTAATTTCCATTTGGAGCATCAAACCCCTCAAGCCAAAAGCACCAGGCAGAGAATAACCACATTTTGCTGTGCACTCTGTGATTTATGACCTGGAATTTCAAGAGGGGAAGAGGAGTTCTTGTGCTGCATTTCATTTTTCTGCCTCTAAAACCCGTGCCAAAAACAACAGAATGTCACTAAGAACCAGCTCCCTTCCCAAAGGAGCAGCACGCAGTGGGACAAACCCCAGCTCCTTCTCCCACAGCATTATTCCATGTGAAGGGCAAACAGGAGCAAGGGTTTAAGTGTTAAAGCAAACAGAGCCAGCTTTAACACACAGGTTGATGAAAGAGGCCGTACACAGCTGCTCTCAAAGTCTTTTCTTTGTGGTCTTCATTCCCGCAGATAATTATGAGCTTAGAGTTTCCAAGACTTCAAATGATAGTTTCTGCTTCATTCAAGTATATATATATATATAAAATAAATTTTAAATCTCATATGCTTTTTAAGTCAAGATTAATGAATCCTCACAGAAGTAACAGTAATGGCCACAGTTACCTGAGTGATAGACTTGGGGAGGGCTCAGATGTGCTTCTGGTTTTGCAGAAAGGCTGAACCTCAACCTGGCAAGGACCTGGAACTATTTAATTTATCAATTCTTAGGGGTAGTATTACAGCCTTGGAGACTAGATACATACAAGCTTTCCTTTAGAAGTAGATTTGAGAAATATTGATTTTTAAGAGGATTTCACAAAGCACTGTTAGCAATAAATGTAGCATTTGGGAGAACAAAGCTGGAAGTTTTAACTCCCCAAATGCTGTGAGTGGGAACTCTGGGGAACCCAAAGCCCAGTGAGTGAAAGAATTCATCTGGTATTTCACATCTACCTTGAAATAAGAAATGACAGTGCATGGGCCAGCAAGCCTCTCTGGAGTGACTGGTATTTAATAAATTATGGCAGTGTTTTAAAAAGAGATACAAAAAAACAAGACAAAAAAAAAAAAAAAACCTACCAAAAGTATTTTAAGAATAGAGACCAAAAAAAAAGACAGTTCTACTCCAAGGGCATAGACCAAAAAAAGAGCTACAAGAACATAACACGAGACACAAATAAGTTTGTGAAGGAAAGGAACAGGTTTATTCTCTCCCCCAAATCTGGAGAATACACTGTATTTTATACAGCAATTGTATGGGGAGAAGGAGTAGGGGGAAGAGAGTATCAAAATCAAAACAAGTCACAAGGCATCAACAATCCCTTGATGACAGCAGAGTAGTTTTTGTTGGCACAGCTCACGACAGCTGGAGGAATAATTGCGATGCTGAGCGAGGATGCCGAGAATATTTTGCTTCAGAGACTCAGATGAAAGATGTTATCCACAAGCACTTTGCAAATGTTAATTAAACCCACACAGCCCCTTTTTGGCAGATCAAGAAGTATTTATCCGTATTTTGCAGAGAGGGGAATGAATATCTCAGGCACTTTTAACTTAAGGTTAAAGCTGCTCTTTGTACTTAGGAAGTGTCCCAGAGAGATACCATTAAAAACACAAATTAACCTTCCCAGTCCAGCACAGCCAGGATGGAGCTGATCCCTCTCACTCCTCTCTGACTACTGCCCCAACAGAAACCTTGGCTCTGCAGAAACACCAAACTCTGAGATGAATATGGGCACTACAAATGAGCTTTAAAACAACAGCGACCCTTGGTGAACTGCAAAAGAAAAAACCCAAACCAATTCAACTGCTCTTCCTTTGGTTTTCCCCTTCAAAGGTGACAGCTTTTCCTGGGCTTAAAGTCATGGAATACCCTGAGTTGGAAGGGATTCATAAGGATCACTGATCTAACCCCTGGCCCTGCACAGACACCCCAATAATCCCACCCTATGCACCCTGAGAGCATTGTCCAAATGCTCCTGGAGCTTCAGCAGCTTTGGGAATGTCACCATTCCCTGGGTGTTGCGTTTTCCTCACCTGGGGAGCCTCTTCAGTGCCTCAGAACCTTCTGGGGAAGAACCTTTTTCCCTGATGTCCAACCTAAACCTGACACAGCTCCAGCCATTCCCTGGGTCCTGTCCCTGCTCACAGCAAGCAGAGACCAGAGCTGTCCCTCAGAAGAAGCTGCAGCCCCTGGTGAGTCTCCCCTCAGCCTCCTCTTCTCCAGGCTGGACCTCAGCCCCTTCTTGTAGCTATTCCTACCATTCCAAACAAGCCTCCTATTCCATAAAACACCATTCTCCAACAGGATAAAACAGTAATAGTGTCAATTTAAGCCAAACAGCGAGTTAAAAGCAGGCAGAACCAATGGAAATAAAAAGAAGCAGTGAAATCATTACCAAAAAAAGAGAAAAGAGGCACAAAGTATTTTGAGGTACCTACACTGACAGGGCAGGAGCATCACTGCGTCCTGGAACAAAAAGCTTTTCCTCAAAAGAAAACCACTCCATTATTTGCTAAATTGACATGGAATATTTGGTATTTAAGAGGGTAAGGGTCAGTTTGTTGGATCTATAAAAGAGTAGCTGAGAACATCTGCAAGGTCAGGAAGAAAATGCATAAACACACATGTGAACTAAAACACCAAAATACACAGTGGTGGCCAATGCCTATGATCTTACCATGAAAATAAGCAGATTTGGAGCTCCTTCCTGTTCAAAAAAAAAAGGAAAAAAAACCAAACAACCCCCTGAAGCAGCTGATATAAGGATATATTTCAATTGGAAATACATTTAAGCATGCCGTTGGAAACCTAAGAGTAAGTAGAGCACTTTCAAAGACTCTTGCAGATCCCTATCCAGTAGAAACGCTGTGGGATAGGGCCCCTCCTGCAGAGCTGACACCCAAAGGCAGACAGGGATTACAACAGAGTGTAACAATGTTTTTATAGATCTGTAGCTTATATTCCATTTATGTATACAGTGTAACCCAGAGGGCACAGCACACAATTCACCACCTGTGCCCATCAGGTCAGGAGACTGTCCAGGGCTGCAAGCTGCATGCAGAGCAAGCACAGGAGCTGAAAAGCTTTTCCTAGGCTAATCCAGTGCCTCAGCTGGCTTTCCTGGGAGCTTGCATGAACACAGGAACTTTAGGAGCTGGAAGGTCTGGCTTGCAAAACCAGGCTGATGCGTGCCACAGCACAAGGGGCCACCATCGCTATAGTCAGCTTTGTCACTGCCCCACACAGATGCCACCATTTTCTCATTGCTAACCCAAGGTACAGGAAGCTCCAAAGACCCAGGGAAAACCTGGAAACCTCCCTGGGGAAGCAGGTAGGTGGTTGTGCAGTTCCAGCATTACCAGTGCTGCTGCCATGTGGCACAGCCAGGAGACAAACTCGGGTCAGAGGCAGCAGATGTTTGCTGCTGCATTCGGTTACCCTCTCTGTGACTTTTCCAGGCTCACTCCACCCAGATTCAGCTCCTGCTCTTCCCATGCAGAGACAGCAGGGAAAGGTTCTTCCCTAGAGGGTGTCAGGCACCAGAACAGCTCCCCAGGGAATGGTGATGTTCCCAAGGCTGCCAGAGCTCCAGGGGTGTTTGGACAATGCACTCAGGGATGCACAGGGTGGGACTGTTGGGGTGTCTGTGCAGAGGTTGAACTCCATGATCCTTATGAATCCCTACCAACTCAGGATATTCTGTTTCTGTGATTCTTTGCCATCCAGCTCAGAGTTGCTTCTCCATTGTGCTCACTCAGGACCATGGCACTACAGGCATTAAAATAATGTTTCAGTGTTGCTTTTAGTGAAGAGGACAAAGTATTTTGACTCATAATTCCATCTGTGCCCTTGGCTTCTGGTTATATTAAAACTGCACACAGAGAGGTAGATATTGAGACATTATTAAAGGTGCTCTGCATCTGGAGCAATTCCCACAGAAATATATTTGCAGTCCACTTCATCTTGATGACAAGGCTGAATTAGGGCAACTCCAGCTGGGAACTATTCCTGTGTTTTAACACACGCTGCAGTGCAAGGCAGCTGCACTGACCTTTCCTGGCTATGGTCTGGGGTTTTTCCCACAAACATTTGAAGGGTTTGGACTGGTTCTGGATCTGCTGCTACTCTGCCAGGTGAGCAGCCCTGCTCCAAACTCCAAGGAGAGGTATGAGGCTCAGCAGTTGAGGCTGCAGGAGGAGCAGGGGTCTCTGGGCAGGGGGCAGGGGCCAGGCCTTGTTATTCCACGCTTTCCGGTAAGAGACCCAGCACATTTTTGGCCTTCCCACACAAATCCATATTTGTATGGCTGCCAGCTCTTTATCACTTCCCTTTTTACTTTTTTGGTTGCTTGTTTTAAACTTTGCCCAAGGTTACATTCAGCAAAGGCTGCTCCCTCACAAAATACAGCATTAAACCCACTATCACATTAACATCTGGAAATCGCATTTAAATCCTTCTTGAAAGTGAATGTTTTGCAAAAGAAAGCCCCAACTGAGCAGAAGGCAGAGAATTTTTGCACCACATCCCTTTGCATGTGAAGCATTTTGCAAAGGCCACCTTGCAGCTGTTGTCATGACCTTCTAGAGATCAATGCCCCCACCTGTGCTCACCCTCTCCTGGGGAAGCAAACACCCCAAACAAAACAAGCATCACTTGGTAGCCTGGAATTTGACACTGGGTATAAACAAGTTCGAAAATTCCTACATCAAGTACAACCTGCTGCAGTCACCAACTCAAAGCCCCCTCTGAAATGGCTCAGAAAAAGCCCAGAAGCTGTTGAACTAATTCCCTTTTTTATTCCCACCCAAACTAATGGAATCTGCACATCTCTGACTAGAAGCCACTTCGTAACTCTCAGTCACTGCTTGCTGCCTTTTATAATTTTCCTTGGGGGGATCAACACTGTCCTTAAAGGTTGCATTCTTTTTTTACCACCACGGCATCATCTGTATTTTTATTTACACAATCAGACACCATCTGTAATTAATATTTTCAGTAACCCCTCTGCTGGCCCTTCACCTCTATTACCACCCTGCAGCTGCTCAGGGATGCCTGACAGGGCCCCTTTTTGCAGCTCCCATGTCCAGCAAATGTTCCAGACAAACAGCAGACTATTCCAGATTATCCCTCACCAGATTTAATGACTTTGGGAAGATCCCCAGGGAAGGAGTGTTTACTGCCAATGAGCTCCATTAAGTATCCAACAACATCCAGCAAAAAATTGGGGTTTTAATTATTTTTCAAGCTGGCTGTAGCACACAGAACACTACAGAGCACGTGCAATACAAACGGCCTGCCCACAATTCTCTGCATTTTTTTGGGGACTGTGAGCAAAGACAGCTACTTTCAGGTGGAGTAACTTTACTCAGGATAACCAAGCAGTAGGAAAACCCTGCCTTTTGCCCCACAATGCCAACAGGGAGAGAGCAGAATGACAGAGAACACCTTTCAGACAGTGACACGCTCCTGCCATGAGAGGCTTTGTTAAGGATGTGGGTTTGCACTGTCGCTCAGCTGACCTCACGGCCTGGTGCTGCTAAAAAGAGGGATCTCCTCCCCAACTTCCAAGCCTGAATCAGGGAGTTAGGCTGGAAGGAAACTTTCTGGACTGAGAGGGAAGGAACTGGATCTGTATCAGTGCAAAAAGATCAGTGGGAGCACAAGGCAGGGAGCAAAACCTCTCATTGCAGCACCAGCTTATCGTGAGATGAGTTCAGCTACAACGCACAGCCACACTCTAAATTTAGAGAGCTTTCTACCTCTAAAACTGTATCCCACGTCCATTATTCCTCTCCATCACAAGAATGAGCCATGCTATTGTAAATGCTTTTATACCAGCACTGTGCTCTTCACCCTACAGGAGCAGACATCAATTGTGGATAAAGCGGTTCAACTTTGGAATGTAGACAAAAACTGAGACAACGCTAATGGTGGTGAAAGACAGGTTGCCTGGGGAGGGAAATGATCAGAGGTTTAAGAGGAAAGGGGGGGAAAAAACCCCCTACAGATAATTTACCTGTGCTTGGGTCACTGCTCATTAGTGCTCTGAAGAGAATCACTTCACAAGTTATAAATTAGGCTGCTCTTGGCTTACTCCCTTATTATCCAGCTCAGGCAGCAGCCAGGAGCCTTTCACACGCACCGGATAATGGGAACACTTACTCTGAATAAAATTAACAGAGGCAAAGAAAAAAACAGGGGCCTTCATTTGGGCAGGAAAAACCATCAGGAAACTCAGCAGTGGCATTGGGTTTCACCAGTCACTTCTCTGTTACTCTGCACTTCCTCCTCCAGAGAAGAGAGAACTGCTCCAAAAACAAATTCAGGCTGTGCAGTAGATGTTTTCTCCTGTTGATACTCCCATCTAGCCCCTGCTGATTTGGGATTTCCAACAGACTTTTTAAAAGCTTTCCCATTCAGGCTGAGCTCCACTCTTAAGTAGGTCCTGGAGAGACTGATCAAGGCAGACATCTAAAAACTTTTTTAATGTTGGTTATTAGGCAAAGCTCACCGTTCAACAGCAAGTAGTCAATTTCTGGCTCAATTTTTTAATCTTTAGTAATCGTGGCTTGAAAAAAATGCAGCTCTAGCACTTCTTCCATGTTTTTTTACCATATAGAAATAAAATCCACCAGACAGTAATATAGTAGTGATACCTATCAGAGCTGGCAAGGGCAAGATCATTCTTTTCCCACACACTTTCTAATCTCCTGCTTATATCTCTGATAAAATAAACTCATTATTAAAAAGTGCTTTAGTCTAAAGGTTAAAGGTTGACAAAATCCACAACTTTGGAACAACAAAAGCCAACTTTGACCAGAAAGGCTGAGACAGCCGATTCAGCCCAAAAATTTTGGCAATCTTCCCTCCTTAAAAGGATGAGCTGTGCAGCTGCAGCCCTACCACCAGCAGCAGCCTGACACTTGGCCTTGCTCTTAGGATTCCATCTCAGAGGCAAAAGCACATGGAAACAAAGACACACTTGGCCAGTGAACCCAAGAGGATCTGTATAAATTAGCTCCCTGGAGACCTGACAAAGGCTCCCTTCCCTCCTCAAAGGCATCAGCTCTGCGATGCCTCACGGTGAGCACTCCAGACAGAATTAAAAGGACTCTCAATCTGTCCACAGGGAAAGGCAGCAGCTGGATCAGCAGGATGAAGCAGAGAGTTCAGGCAGTCCCACACAGGAGATGGGAGGGAAAAGGGAAGAAGTAAATCCTCCTTTCCTTAAGGCAGTTTCAGTGCACTGCAATCCCCTTCCACCCCTCTCAGGTTAAATCTCTCCTCTAAAAATGCTTTTGCTGGCCACTGGTCCAGAGGGCAGAGGCACCGTGCAACAACTCTGATCTCATTGCAGATCCAGCCTCACCCAACACCAGCTTCCAAAATCTTCCCCCTCTCTTTTCAACCGTGTAAATACTAATATACAAAACAATAATCTGACTCCTCATAAATTAATAGTAGAGATTCAAGTCCCACTTTTCTAGGGAATGGCCACGGCCCCAGGGCAGCCAGAGCTCCAGGGGCATTTGGACAGCACTCTCAGGCACAGGTTGGGATTGTTAGGGTGTCTGTGCAGGCCAGGAGGTGGATTGGATGATCCTTGTGAGCCCCTTCCAACTCAGGATATTCTTAAATTCCAGGTAGATTTTTCAGCAGCACTACCTAATGCAGGTCCAGGCTGAAGCCTGCCTCAGAGGCAGAAGTGAAACCTGTTCTGCCCAGGAGACTCCCTGGCAAGGCAGAGCTGCCCCCCTTGCTCACTACTCAGGAGCAAGAATTCATCTCCTAAAATTTTAAGCATCATCTTCACAGTAAGATGCCCATGACTTCCACATCAGCCTTTCTGCTGCCTGTGGGAGGCACAGATCTTGGCTTGCTTTTAGCTCCTGAGTCACTTGGGAGCTGGGAACAGAAGAAGTAAGAATCCTTCTGTCATCAGCATCACCAGCTAAAAACATCCAGAGAGCAGCAGGTCTGAGAGCCGCCGAGTGCGGGAAGCACGTGACAAAAACATCTCCAGCAGTGAAAAATTTAATAACCTTGTCATTAATTCTGAACAAACAACAACACTGATTCCCACTCTTCCTTTGATTTGCAACAGAAGGAGGAAGAAATAAAGTTGTTCAAACAGGAACAGCTGTTACATCAATGCTGGTATAATGGAGTCTCCAGCATCCTGTTCTCAGGAGAGCCATCACTGTTTGAGGAAGAGTTCTGCCTTTTCAAGAGGACTTCAGAACCTCAAACACCGACCTGCAGCAAGATTTTCTCCCTAATCAGAAGTCAATTATCCTGCTGAGTGATGACAGAACAATTCAGAAAGTAAATCTTTCTGATTTCAGGGGTCCTCTGTGATGGAGCTGCGCTGGGAACTTCCTTACTCACACAAAAGCAAGGAGAATTTCACTTGTGCTTCCCTCAATTGTTCCTAAGGCCCCCTCTGAACTGCCAGGTGAACCTTCAGCATAGAAAAAGCTTCACCTGACAATGTGAGCCAACACATTTGTATCCACAAAAGTTCCCAAGTTTTTATCAAGCCTGAGGAGATCCAGAACACATTCACACTCAGCCGTCTCTTGAGCTCACTCACAGAATCACTTGTGCTACTGCCATTGTTTCTCAGTTCCCAATCATTGCTACAGTAATGCAAACCTGCTGGAGAGTGCTTTTAATATTTTTAACCACTTTGAAATACTTTTACTATACTAAACAATTTTTACCTCACTAAGTTTTCATCTGTTCTCAGAATTTATTCCTTCCAAGGTTCTTGTCCCAGCACCATTCCCAGGTGTCTGAGCTCAGATAAACTGAAATTATTTCGAGAGAGGGCTCTCAGTATCTGCTGTTGGATAAATGAAGCCACAATTTCATGGAGTGGGTTGGGTTGGAAAGGACCTCAAAGCTTATCACATTCCACGGGTGGCTGAGCTTTGTTATTTAACAATGAAAAAAACAACAAGACCAAGAGAAGAACCAGGGAATCATTAAGGTTAGAAAATCACAAAAATCCAACCATCAACCCAGTACCACCACTTTCACCAGGTCCTCAAGTGCCACATCCACACATTTTTTGAACACTTCCAGGGATGGTGATCCCACAACTGCCCTGGGCAGCCCATTCCAATGCTCAACAACTCTTTCCATGAAGAAATTTTTCCCAATATCCAACCTTAACCTCCCCTGGCACAACTTGAGGCTGTCTCCTCTTATCCTGTCACTTACCTGGGGAAGGCCTGACCTCCACCTCCCTACAACATCCTGTCAGGGAGTTCTGTGGAGCAAGAAGAGGGCTGGAAAATTGCAGCCCTGCACTAACACACATGGAGGATCTCACACCAACCTGATGGCTTTCACCTCACTTCAGCCCTTTCCCTCTAATCCTCCAAGAAGAACTGTGAGCAGAAATGAAATAAACACACAAACAGTGACTTATTCTCCCCAGATCCAAAGCAGCTCCTGACGAGAAGGGAGGAGAACAGAACCCAGGCTGACATTGCAGCCTGGGCAAGCAGGAGCACTCCAGCACATACTGCTGGCTTTGTGATGTGCCACAAAGGCAGCCTGTTCCAGCTCCCCATTACACATTGTCCCACACTGCCTCTGATCCCAGTTTCAATGGCTGCATTAAATGGAAAAGTCCCCTGGGTGATGGCACGAGCTGGATTCTCCCAGTTCCATTTCCCCAGCATGGCTGGATCACCTCAGGGATCCTGGGGCAGTCTCCAAACCTTCCCTCACTCCAAGCTAATCCAGGAGGTTTCCCCTACGTGGAGTCTCTCATCACAAGAGATTTACTTGGGCAGAGCAAAATTCCACCACACAACTCAGCATTTTACAGGCCCTTTCCACACTGGCTGTATTATTCAGGCAATGTACTAAAAAAAGGTAAAATATAAATAAATAGATGCAGTGTTCCAGTGCTGTCCAGGAAGAGCTGACCCCTCATTCAGGGAGATCAATGCCTACTGCATTTACACACTCTAAGGTCAAAAATAATGCTGGAACCACCAGGAGAAACAGCCAATTAAGCTGTTTTTCTCCCAAGCAGATTAAAAATTACTCTCAATTTACTACCTTATTAAACTACAGCTGAAATTGTTATAGTAGGCTGGCTGTGGGCTGGCAGTGTGCAACTTCACATACACAAGAGTAAAGTAAGAATGAGAAAGAACCATAAATATAAATTCATGTATTTTTATATATATATTTATATATATATATATATATATATATATGAAGGGAAGGAATACTAAAAAATCTCCACCCTTCACCAATGAGCAGGGGCTGGGACATCCTGAGGAGTTGATAGAAAATCAACCTAGTTTCTGGATGTATTTCTCTCCCTCTCTTCTCTTCCTGGTGTCCCCTGTCCAGGAGGACTCCCCAGCTGGGTTGAGGCACAGGTGACACATCTTGGCAGGCCAAGTGAGGATTTGGGGAGCTTTTGGTGCTTAATTGACAAATCTGTGCAATGAACTGATTGTGCTGCACAAACTGGATGCTTTGGGAGAGAACTGCTACAAGGACTTGGTCCTTGGGCTCCCCTGTGCAGAACAGAAACCACCAGTGGAGCACAGACAGACCCTGGGAGCTCTTTGGGGTTAAAGGCAGGAAGGAAGCACTGGAGAAGGCAGCAGAGAGGAAAGAAGAAAAGCACAGTGGTGGAAATAGCAGTGGAGGCGTGGAAGATCAACCTCAACACTGGGAAAAACTGCTCTGATGGTCCAGAGAGCTGTGATTCAGCGCTGGGGAAAACATCCAAGAGTTCTTAGCTGAACTGAGGCCCAAGTTTCCTAGGCTGCCCACAGGGCAGGGCTTTAATCACCCCTGTGGGAGCCCTGACTCACCTTAGGGCAGCACAAAAGCCACAGAACTGAGTCAGGGCCCATAGATAAAACCACAGCCTTGTCAGCCCCAGGCATGTCAGTCTGCAGCCCTGGGACTGCAACACTGGAGTTAACACTTTAATCACATCATATTCCAGTTCTACTTTTTGGAAGCCACTAATAACAAATATAATTTATGCAAAGCAGAGGAGATGGAGAGCCAGGCCCTGCTCTTGCAGAACCAGAACCTGTTTGATGACTGATTTATATTTATCTAAGTAAGACCAATTCTCTATTTTGATATAATTCCTTAACAAATGCAGAAGGGGAGAGGGTTTATGACCCAGAGTGTTTCTTGTCCTCATTTAGAAGATGCAGTAGGTTTAGGTTCACAAAATTGCTGCAGGATACAAAGATATATCCCATATCCTGCCTTTTGCACAAAGCCACACAGCTCTGCCAGGGCTCCTTGATAACAATGTATTGTTCTAGTGACTCAATACACTGGAATGCTATCAGGTTTATTCATAGCTTTCTGATAGAGTTTTTAGATTAGACACACAAATCTCTCCTTTTTAGAAAAAAAAAATTAAAGGCTATGGCTTATTATTACATGGAGCATCAAAATTCCTAGTTTCTCTTCTCTTCTAAACATACAGAGAACTGCAGCAAAAGGATAGGACCTCAGAAACCCAAAGGTTCTTTCACTCTGCTGGTAAGAACCCTCAAGAGAAGAAAAAATGACCAAAAATTGAAAATAGTGAATATAGTGAAGATGGTCAAAACCATGAAGCATCTCTGTAAGGACCCTGGAATCAATTAGGACATTTTAGTCTGGAAAAGAGGCCTCTGACAGGAGACACTGTAGGGATTTACAGAATTTTATGCCAATGCAAATGACAATTCCCCAAATATGAGCTTATTACAGTACACGAGCTGGCAGTAGGTGCAGTTACCAAAAGGAAGCGGTTCACCACACAAAGTTTAACTTTGTAATGCCTGGACAGGGGCTGAAAGCACACAGGGCTTCACCCAAGAGCTGAATTAACTGATGGGAGATGAAGGACATTCCTACTGGCCATGGCTGGAGACAGGACAGACCCAGCCTCCCACAGCTCAGGTGTTTGTTTGCCACGTTCTGAGTTTTTTAAGAAGCAAACAAAAGTCTCCAGCATCTTCTGAGGGGAACAGCAGCAAGAAACAGGAATTCCAACCCCTCACTTCCCAGTGCTCCTCAGGAGGACTGCAGGAGGTACAGGCAGCACAAACTGTCCCTGCCATGCCCCAGTGCTCTCCCCTAGCCCTTCTTCACTGCAGCTGTGAGCAAAGACCACACAAGCACAGGAAGCATCAGACCCACGCTCGTGATCGCATGGATGGTGCCACATCCTCACAGGAAGGGACCTGCTACGAAACTTCTGCAGAGCTTTGCTGTCAAGCCAGGAAGCCTCAGAAGGTGTTTGATGATGAATCTCCTGAAAGTATTTTTTAGATTCCAGGCCCAACCCAGTTATTTAGATATTTAATGTCGTGGGGAGAGTTTTGCATAAGAAGGACTTGTTAAGGAGTTCCTTGAAACAGGTTATTTTCCCATTCTGCCCCATGGCAATCACAGACTGTTTCCAGCATCTCCTCTATTCCAGCTCCCTGCCAAGAACAGCCCTTCCCTCAGCTATCTCCTACTGACCTACATTCATACTCCTTGCTTTAATCACCATCTTCCACCCTAAAAAGGAGTCCAAATCTGAAATCCTTGTCTCCTACATTCATTCCCCTAGCCACCAGGCCCACTAACACAGAAGGACTTCTGAAGGTCAATGCTAAACCTGCTGCACACCGCAGCAATGTAAAAAATGTTGCACAGGCCAAATGATGTCCTGGGGGAAGCCTGTGCAGCCCGTGGCCTTGTGCAGACTGCACAGCTGTCAGCCTGAGACTTCCTTCTCCTTAAGATATGCAAAGAGAAGGAGAATTCAATGGTATTGACTGATTCCAGCTCCTGAAGTCAGCAGATCTGGCTCAGAGCACACACTGGGATTAGAGCTGTCGATGAGGACCTTGGCACGGTGGCACCGTTGGTCAATACCAGCACGGTTTGTCCTTCACGTGGCCCCGCTGCTACTCCCAGTTTTGTTATTCATTGTTGAATTTTTCACAGGAGCTGTGTTCCAGCTGAGGGGAGTCCCTACTGTGTTTGGCAGGGCACAAAGGTTTCCTGGATCCAGAAGTACAACAAGAAATGCTGCAATTCACAGGAACAGACACCTGAGCCCAGGACATCCTGCCCATCCACTGGCTGGATGTGGGAGAAATGAGGAAGCCACAAGTAAGTTTGCCTCTCTTTCCCTTCTTTCCCAGTAGCACAGGAATTCTCTGTCCTGCTCCCTGGATATATCCACACCGACCTGATGACACAGCCCAGTCCCTAAATGCCTTATTTCATCCTTGACTTTGGTTAACCAACACTTTCAGTTTCAAGATTCATCATCCCACATTATCCTTAGGGAATCACCTGCTGGGGCTGTCACAATAAACTCAATTGCTGCAGCTCCCACACTCACCTGAATTTTACAACCCATACTACAGGATCCTCCTGGCTTTTAGACATTTGTATCAGGCAATTCCCTTTTTCAGTCTGGCCACACCACTGCACCACATGGACCAAGACATTCCAATTAATCAGAATTTACTAGCTCAAGTATTTACTCCCTCACAGTAGTGAGTTCTAAGATGTTTGCAGACACCTCATAAAGCACAGGCTCATTATTACAGCCCATTAACACGCATGCAAGAAATTTTAATGTGTAAAAATTCCCCATGAAATAAAGATTTTCTCCTCTACTTTCAGGGCAAACTTGCCATCCTTACCATGAACTGGACAATGTTTTCCAGTGGTTTTTTTCCTGCTCTTTTCCGCCCACCAGTCAAGCCAAGCTTCATTTGGCTGATTTCATAGCACTTCTCTATGAGTAACCCCAGCATGTGCCGTGGCAGCTCCCTCATCCACTCTGCTCACTCTGTTCCAACACTTCCAACAAGGCTGGAATAGCTCTGGGGAGCATTTCCACTCAGGGCCTGCAGCACAGGAAGCCTCAGGTGACACCTTTAGACCTTTACTATTGATTCCCCACAGCCCTGAGCAGGTACCAGATGAAACTGCAGCAGCTCTCTGCTCTGCCACTACTGGAAGTGGGATGAGGACACAATTTACCACTTCAGATAAAAGGAGCTGGAACATACTTCTCCCAAAACAAGAGTTAAGCCAAGGAAGCTTGTACTTTTAGGAAAACACTGTCCAAGCATGCAGACTTAATGCTGTGCCCCAGTGGAGGCAATTTGAGGCTGACATCAGGCACTACAGAAAGTTTTATTCCTGAAATATGAAGGTACTCACTGTACACAGTGATCAGCTGGCAGACTGGAATCTGTCCCTTTTCTGCAGCCAGCTCTCTACTCATCTGTCTGGAGCCTGTTAGAGAGGAAAAAGAGCTGTAAATATAGATAAAGCGACCAAAAAAATGTTAACAATTTTTTAAATCAAGAAGTAGACCAGGTAATCAATGCAAAACAGACACTCTCACCTCCCCAGCTCTGAGGTCAAGAACTCAAAGCACCTGCAAAGCTCTCAACAAGGTCTCTCAAGCAAATGCTGTGATGCTTGAAAACAAGTACAGCACTGGCTGCCTCTGGAGGCTGTTGAGGTCAGACCTGATCCAGCCCAGGAGAAAAGCAAGGTATTTATACATGAGAGCAGCAACAACAGCTTCCCAAAGCCAGTTACTCCAGAGACAGTGAATCACAGCTCTTTGTGACACTTCCCAAACCCCAAAGCACCATTACACACGCAGGGGAATGTTTATGCAGACACGGTGCTGAAGGGTTACGTGGGCTCTGATCTGGAATGCACCAAAGAAGTTCCCTTTAATACATTTGTTGTTTCAACACACTTTATCCCCTTAATGAGGAGCCACTGAAGTTCTGCTTAAACCCATTTTGATTAAGGAAAAGATTATCCACAGAATTGCCAGCCATACATGTTAGTATACATCACACACAGACCAACTGTGCTTCAGGGAGACATTAAATCCCCGTTCAATTAATAGAGACACCTCTTAAAATGAGCATTAAATAATTCCCCACAATGTAGCAAGACAACTGGCTACGCCAGTAAATTGGAACAGAAATAACATCCCATCTCTCCAAGAACAAAATCCCAATCAAAGCTTGCCCTTAAAACAAGAGGTCAGTAAGGAGGGACAGGGGGCAGGAATGTTACTACCTCAGTGCTATTGTGTGCTTATATTAAAAGCTCTTCAGCAAAAAATTAAATGAAATGGATGCCTTTCATGTTTATCAATAACAGAGCTAATGGTTTTTATGTAAATGCCATTACTTTTCAGCCAGATCTGCAAGAGACTGGAGCCACATAGCCCCATCTCCCCTTGCAAGAGACTCCCTTCAGGCAGCCAATCTAAATGCAAATTACAATCAAACACAAAACCAAGAGTTTTCTGGATGATACTGAACACATAAAACTAGGGACAAAGCAGAGATATTTAAGAACAACCCTCCTCTTCTGGAAAGACCTCCTGATCTCACACTGCTTTTCTATCCTGAACATACATTTGGTTCTCATTTACAGTCATATTATTTACCAGCTTCTTCCCTTCTATTACCTTCAGTGTTAAAAAAAAAAAAAAAAAAAAAAAAGGAAGGGGAATGTTCTTCTGCAGAGAGAATCACCTTTCAGAGATGTTTCCTCCACAACAGGAGCATTCCATCAGCAAGGATATTAAATCAAGAGCCATAATAAAGCCCCAGTTGGATTTGCCAAGAACAAACTGCACTTCCACATTTTCAGGAGGAAATATCTTCTTGGAATAGAGCTGTTTTGCAAATCAAGGAAGAAGGTGTTACTACAGGATGGTTATTAAGAGGCAGAGATACAGAACTGTTGTGAGCACAAGGAGAACCATGTTCCTCCAGCATAAAAGCTTTTTGAAGAATACTTAAATCCCACCCCTACCTGGAGCACAGATCCAGCCAGGACTTTGTCAGCACTGATTAAAACAAGGTTCTGATGGCAAACCCGAAAAGAACTGATCTTAGCAACCGTGCTGCTTAGCAAGGAGAAAGCAGAGAGGAGAAGCTGAGATTAAAGAAAAGGGCAAAAAGCTGACAACCCAACTTTGGCAGAGCCTGCACATGAGTCTCAGCAGGGACTTGCTCTAACTCCCACAGGCAGCTCCACACCCAACTTCCATTCCCAAGAGGAGCACAAGTCCTTGGAGGGATGCTGCTAATTAACACTGGGCTGAGTACATGCTCGTTACACGGGTGAGGAGCTGAGCATTGTGTGTGTGCTGCAGGAATACTCACACAGCAGAACCTCACTAATTAACATTAATAACTGAGAGACCACTGCTGCAAACGGCTGGAATTTGGGAATCAGCCAGCAAGAAACCGTGCAAAGTGGGAAACCAGAGGGACAACACAGCTCAGCAGGTGTCTGGTTCACTTCTTTGGATATCTATAATTAAATAATTTATCATTGTGCTCCTGTGTCTACGAGTGAATGTGCAGCCTGTAAACAAAGCACCTCCTGTTATGCAAAGCCTTGCTAAATCTGAAAGTTTCACTGTCTGTGCAAAGAGGTCATTAAATTAAAAACCACAGCCCTGACTACCTTCTCAGAAACTTTTCTTGTGGGCCAGCATTTCAGAAAACTCATCAACGTCTTCATCTGTTCTGTCTCACAGATCTGTTGTTCTATACACAAAACCTCTGCCTTTCAGTCCTGGATCACAACTCGGAGTTGCTAAGGGTCCCTTCTCCTCCTTCCCTTCCTCCATAAACCTGCTGAGGCAAATTTTGGGTCCTCTGTAGCAAAAGGAGACTGGAACCCCACCTTGAGCGCTGTCACCACACCAACCACGCAGGATCAACCCATGAGCAATGAGAAAAGGCCCTTCCAAAATAAGCAGATCTCCTTTTTCCCCCTGCTCTGAGCCTGCTGTGCAAGGCCTGACACTGTCACTGCCAGAACCACTCAGGATTCCACATCCAGCCACAATCATGTGTGAGCAGAGTCTGATTTCACAGCCCTGCTCTGACTTCAGCTGTCAAACCACAGCCCACAGGACCTTCGTCAGCAGCAACGTGCTCGCAGAGCTGAGCTGTTCCTGCAGCCATTTCCTCCCAAAGTCCCCAAAATCAGAGAAAGCCACACATCCCCAGCCTCCACCCAAATGCTGCTGCTCACATCCTCGACCACTGGCTTAGCCAGCAAATTGGGTGCTGGCAAAATGAAGATTTTTGATGGCAAAAAACTTCCAACCATTACTTGAACTTTGTGATTTTGCAAAGATAAGGAACAAAACTGGAAATATTTCCCTTCCTAACAGCTCTTGTTCTTTGCTGTACAATTCACGACTACACTAAACTTACTCAACACTATAATTTTCATTTCTCCTTTCTGTCATCACACAGCCTCATACACAGCCCATGACTTCACTTGCTGAAGCCCAGGGTTTTCCCTTTGCAAAAATTCACGTTTATGCACAGCAAAACGGTCTCTTAAACAGTCTTTTCTTATTTCCTTTTGTCAGAGGTTTCATGCTATGATGAATGTGTAGAAATGCAAAGCAGAAGGCCATACAAAAAGAAGCCAGTGTGTGAGGTGGTTTTGTCTTATAAAAAAAGAGAGCCAGGATTGACTTACGCCTCGTTAAAGAGCTCCAGTCTGCATTTTTATTAGATATATTTAGACACCAATGACTTTAAAAAATAAATTAAAAGCAGTTATATTCTTAACATATGGCCCTGGATCAGTCACGTGGATATAAATGAAAGTGGACACAGCAGATTCTCCCAATACAGGCATGGAAATCATTTTAATGGTGCACATGACCTATAAAATTTCAGGCAACACCACTACACAATGGTGTGACAGAATTCAGCTACTGCAGGGCTGTGCCTTGTCCCCCAGTCCCTGCATCACCACACAGCCCTGTGCATATCACAGCTGCTCCAGGAGACAGGGAGGAGAGTAATTCCTGCTAATGAACACACTCGGGCAAATCACACAGCATTCATTTTTTTTGTGGAGAAACTGAGGCATGGAAGAGGCATTTTCTGCTATAATTCATTTCCTAGCACAAATAAAACCCAGACAATTTCCAAGCCATCAGCTTCTTCATTACCAAGTGTCTTCGACAACACTGCTGTAGCCCTGTGTCATCCTCTCCCTCCTCACACCCTGGTCTCTATCCTGACAAAAGACACAGCTCCAAGAGAAAACTTATTCCCAAATCAAGAGCCAGTGTAGCTAAATCTGGCCTGCACAAAGCACTAATTACTAATGCAAATGATATCTCCCCAGCTTGATGACAATGATAAACGATGGCCAATCATATGGGCAGGGACTGGCACTGAACAAAACAACGAGGCACACCCAGAGCAAGCATGTCTTGCAACCACTAAACACACATTTCTGTGCTCTACGTGGGCAGCAACTGCTGTCTGGAATATTTTAACAGCAGAAACTGCACTAGGAAAGAAAAAAAAAACCACCACCACAACATAAAAAACCTTAGTACATTCCTCCTCTTAGTCGGAGCTAGAACATAAGAAACAAGCAATATAATTATTTCCACACCACAAGGAAAATAAACACAAGAACACACAGAGGGAAAGAAACAAGCCTCCAAAGCAGATCTGCAAAATAGTTCAGGGCTTCTGTGCTGGGCTATAATTTCCCAGCACAAATCAGGAGAGTAAAAACTAGAGAGAAGCCAACTTTGGGGTGATGAACACCTCAGAGCCCACAGCACCTGCTCCTCTGCCCCCTTCCCCACAGAGCCTGCAGAGTGGGTGCCCAAAATCCTGCACAGCCTTCAGACCACATTTCATTTTGCCTGAAATGACCCTTTCTGGTGTGGCCTCCAGTACAAACAGAAAGAAAAACATTTTCTTGCCTTTTCTGCATCAAGCACAAAGAGCATCAACTCCACCAGTGATTGCTGGTCCCACCTGTCCAGAGGTGCTCATCCACAAGAAGAACAACATCCCAAGAGGATGCATCCAGCGTGCCCAGCCCAGGTTCCCCAGCTGGGATAGCAGTGGACCCAAAATCCTGGAAGGCTGGAAGCAAACAGGAGCAGGAGCAGAGCCTCTGTGCTCCATCCAGACAGCGGATTCACTCTTCACGGATAAGTAAAAGCACTTTAAGGAGAGCTTTTTTTTTCCCTCCCTTCACTTTGTTTTAAATGGCTGAAGAATTTCCTCTGTGAATGCTCCCAATTGTGGCTCACGCTGAGTTATTTTTAAAAGCACAGAACCAGATTTTCAAGGCCCTGAATGAGGAAATGCAAAGCTTTTATTAAGCAATAATAGCCCAGACAATGGTCACAATTTCCCAAGGGTCTGAACACGGCAGCTGACAATGAGCTTTATTCCTCCACAAAACCCCCTTCACAGGCTCGGAGGGTTTGCTTTGTATGATCCAGGCTCAAGTTAGGGAGTTAAAACAGAAAGCTCTGTGGTCGTTTTCAGTGTGATTTCCTCCACCAATGCACATCTGATCAGAGATACAAAAATCACTGGGAAAAGGAGCCATGCACTGTCTCATTCCCTCCTTTACTACCAGGACATCACCCTGTGCAGCTGGACCTTTCCCTTGCAGATGGATCCCAGCTGACAAACTGGCCAATATTCCCAGGGTCAGGAGAGTGAAACAAAGCCTTTCAGCTTTCTTCTTTCATATCTAAACCACTTTAAAATGCCTCTCACTGAAATGGCCAAAGATACTCTTCAAACCTCAGATCTGCTACCACGGGGTAGAATCAGATCCAGTGGCCTCATCAGCTCTTCTTTCCTTCCAAGCAGGAGGAAGTTGCAACAATGAGGAGCTTGTACAGTCTCCAAACCCACCCAGCAGCCAAGGTTTGGCCTTGCAAATGCCCAGTTTCACTCAGTAATGCTGGCCACAAGTGATTCCCAGCACACCTGAACCAGCAGGACTGGCTCTCTCTGCAGCCAGCATGAGCAGCAGGCACTTCTGGAGCACAGAAAATCAGATTGGTTCAAGATGCCTGCTTAGGACAAGATGAACGGGTGTTTTTCTCTGCTGGTTATAAAGCAGACCTCGAAAAAGGAGGACAAAAAAAAAAATAAAAAAAAGAAACAACTTGATAAACAACCAGATCTGTAGAAAAAAGTCCAAACCTAAATGTCTTCCACACAAATGCTGTCCTCACTTTCAGCAGAAAAGCAACTAACACCATAAATTCAGGAGCTGTTCCAACCAAAACAAGTTTATCTCTATCCTACCACCATCTCCCCTCTTCCCTGTCCCACTGAAAGCACAGTGTGGCTGCACAGCAAACCAAGATTACAACTAAACCTCTCAAACAAGAACTGAGCTTAGATTCAATCTGAGCACTTCCCAAAGTGCTCTGCCACACAGCCAGGAGAGACCACAGGAGCTCTCTTCCAGCTTACCACAGCCTCCAGGGGTTGTGAACACACTTCCTAATCTTCTGCAGATCTGTCAGCCAGTCCATAACCAAGAGAGCTCGTGTGCCCAAAAGGAGAAAATACTTCAAACCCCTTCAGAAACATCTGCAATGCTCCTGTTGGTGCAGCTCCACTACAGCTGCACAATTCTGGTACCAGAGGTGAGACCTCTGTGCCTGCTGCATCAGAGATTCTGCTCAGAATGGTACAGACACAAGAAAATGCTTTCAAGCTTGTCTGCAAATTCCTAGAGGAAAGGAAAAGGTGTTTTGAGGATTAATGAAAAATATGCTCTGTGCCCCTTGCTGTTTTCATCCTGCCTATAATGGACCATAAGACAACCAAAGCCTCCACCATCCTTGGTGGTTTTTACTGTAAACTTCAAGGCCCCTTGACCCAATATAATCTCTGAACTTGGCTTAAAATGCTACTGAAAAATAATTAATTGTCTGCTCGTGTGTAAAACAGCTGTCCATGGCTGTGTCCAGACATGTGTGCAGGAATTCAGATTATGTTCAGGAAATGGATGCACTCAAAGACTGAGGATGCCAAAGGAACCCAGATATTGCCATTCAGAGAACCCACAGAAGCATTTTTTTGTGCAGCAACATCTGTAAATCACAGTTTATTATTTTCCACCCTCGTAATCAATAGATTTGCTAGATTATCCAGAGCTCTGTCTGATCATGACAGACGAAGCTGTTGAACTTCACTGCAGCTGCCTGAAACACTCAGGCAAAGAGCCTGAACAATGGATGCAGCCCCTTGAGTGCTCACTTCCAATTAGGAAAACTCTCGGAGTGATGAGGAGAGAGCCCCTCACAGCCAGAGGAGTGGCCACAGGTGACAAATGTGCAGGCCAGCAGCCACTGCTTGGCAGAGGGAGGATCAGGCAGGCTGCAGTCAATGAGAAACCAGAGAGGCTGCAATATCATGGGGAGGACAGACAGCAAAACTTTAAAAGGCAGCTTTGCCAGTGAGTACAGTTTCAATTAACAAGCTGTATTTGCAAGGCCAGGCTCCAAAATGCTCCTCAGTATCCAATCATCTTAAAGACACACCATATAGCATGGAATTGGGGATCAGCTGGCTGAACTAATCCCAGCCAGATGCTAAAACTACCAGCAAATAGGTCAGTAATGTATCCCACACCATGCAGGGCCCTGCAGCGGGGAACAGCCACACACCACCACTCCTGCACCTGGGGAAGGGGGGTTTGAGAGGTTCCTCCCAGTCCCAAATCCATTTGCTAAGTATTTCATTCTGTGGTTTGGGGGAAGGGAGGTCACAGCCCACCTCATTGCCAGGAAGCCTTTTCATTGCTACTGTTCCAGGTGATGTTAGGCAACAGGTAATTCACTCCTACACAGGTAGGAGCAAAAATGCCCTTGGGCATTACTGACAATTCCAGATTATTACAACCGGAATAGGAGTCAGATCATGGAGATTTTATTATACAACTCTGCAAATTACTTAAATCAAGCAAAAAGGGACATGGTTAAACTAAGATTCCTTTCTTGCTCTGCCTTCCACATCTGCCTGTGAGAGTACAAACGACAAAAGTACAGCTCTTCACTTTCAGATGCAGCACAAGAGTAATTTATTAACCTACACAAGGCCTAAACACATACCTCCAAAAGCATGGGCTGAGGATAAGTTATTCCAGGTACTTTTTAAGACACTGCTCTCAAAAGAGAGTGGTTACAGATAGCATCTTTGGAAAGATTCAGGACTGTATCTTACTGAGTCTGCACTGCCATCAGTGACCTTTACAGTAACACAATAAATATTTTAGCATATAATGAATTTGCTGCATTACATTTTCTCTCTGGGCTATTGAAGATCAGCCAGGAAGCAATTGATTGGGGGCACAAAGATCCCATGAAACCAAAAGTTACAATGGAGGTCTTACTACCTGCAGCAAAGAGTTAAGTGATGAAGAGAAAAAAGGTGTTGAAAAACAACCAAACCAACTGATGAGCTCTCCATTAACATGAACTTCCATCAGATTCACCACCAGCCCTGAGATTCCTGCAGTCACTCAAGCAGGATTGGCCCTGAAGCTGCATCTTTATTGTTTTGAATTCCAAGATTCACTTATGCCAGCAACAAATCTTTCAAAAATAACCTCAAAAACATACAAGCTTCCCAGGAGTTTGAAGGACAAGCTCTGAAACACGAGGGAAGCTGTGTGGTTTAGCTCCAGTTCTGCCATGAGCTCGTTTGGATCACTTGGATCCCTTCAGACACCTCCTTGCATCTCCATCCCTTTGCCTGCTTGGAGGTGTCAGGGCTTCGTCATTTTGCAGCAGCACCTCAGGAACACGTGGAGTTGTTCACCTGCAGAGGTGAACACACAAAGCCAGCAGATACCAGCACCAGATATTGAGGCTGTTGATCTGTGCCAAAACCTCAAGCAGCCAGGTTGTCTCTCTTTTTTTTTGGATCTCATTTTCAGTAGATTCAGAAAAATTATCCCAGGGGTTTGGCAAGGGACCAGAATGCAGAAGATCATTGCATGACATCTCAAATAGCACACAGTTAACAACACCACCTCAATTTTTGTCTTATGACCTCACTCATTAGGAAGAGTTTTTATCACCCTCAATATCTTTACAAACACTCCTCCTCTCTGTCTCCACCAAGTCTTTCTTTACTGCCATAAAAGCCCAAGGCTTCTCTTTCTTCCCCTTGAGCTGCAGTCAAGGTAAGATCTTCATTTCCTCTACCATCTGCAATGAAACTGCCTCTACACCCGTGCCAAACATGCTGGAATTACACCATTAATTTCAGCTTAGTCAGCTCACCCGACAGACTAAGTCAATATTTGACAGATATTTAGCAAAGACTACAATTTATTTAAATTCAGCACATTGTGCCCACCAGAACAGATGCAGCAGAGATGAGCATCAGCAGGGCTTGCTTCTTGGGGACAAAAACACCAGATAACCAAACTTCTTTTGGCTGGAGACCTCCTGTCATCAAACAAAAAGGGATTTAGGGATAGAAAGACCAGTTTCCTGAGATTGGCCCTCCAAAGCAGGCCTGCTTCCCAAGAAACAACCAGCATTCCCGGGAACAGCACTGTGGGAGTGAGAACATCTCAGCTTTCAGAGAGGCAGGGTTGCTAAGGCAAGCAAACAAAAGGCTCCTTGTCTGCAGCCTGTAGCTCCTCAACACATCCCCACCACTGCTGGAGGTGGGGTGGTGCAGCCCATCCAAGGAGCTCCAGCTAAATCCAGGCTCCATGGCCAAGCTGTGCCTCTCTGAGCAGCCCTTCAGAGCAGTTTGTGTTTTCTTTCCAGTGTCTTCCCAGCTGCTCCACAGCTGGCAGGGAGCAGGGAAATTCTGAGGGAAAGGATTTCTGTGAAAACAATGCCAAAGAGGAAGGAGTCAAACCAGCAAGCAGAGTG
Organism: Cettia cetti; assembly: GCA_013401135.1. Classification (NCBI taxonomy): domain Eukaryota; kingdom Metazoa; phylum Chordata; class Aves; order Passeriformes; family Sylviidae; genus Cettia; species Cettia cetti. The sequence goes on from VZUI01047338.1 coordinate 27,545, forward strand.
TGGGGAATAAAATCATAATAAACAGAACAGATCAAGCACAACTCCACCATGAACTGCAAGTGGCCCACTACTCTTAGTTTTCAGCCACGGAAAAAATAAACCATCAGCTGCAGGACAGCCCCTCACACCATTTTTTGTGAGATTCTGAAATCCAGCTGTTTGAAACCAGCACATCCCAGCAGATCTTGATGCTGTGAGTCAGCTCTGGCTCTCACAGATGTGATCTCTCCCCAAGTGCTGTTTTCCAGAGCAACAGCTCCAGCCCTAGAGCAGCGTCAGCACAAGGCGCCCTCAGAGCTTTCTGCCAGTGCTGCTCAGAGGAAGAAAAACTGCTGAAGCCACTCCACATGCCAGGCTGGGTAATGACATCCCCAAGAATGCTCTGTGCAGGCATTTAGTGGGAAGTAATGACATCCCCAAGAAACAGACTCACCCCAAGTTGGGGCAGCTTTTAGGGTGAAGCTGCTCCAAGTTCAAAGATGGGCATTTTTGCTTTTCAATAGAAAAATCCAGAGAAGATGGAAGCAATTCCTTTAACTGTCACCTCAGTTTCTCGTGTCACATCTTCCCTCCTCCATCAGCACAGGCAGACACTGCAGCTCCTGAATGTCTCTAACCCTGTTGTATGCCTTGGTTCATCCTGCTGGCTGGCAAAGTCCTGTGCTTACATGAGCCCTAGGAAATGGTGCCAAAACTGAGGATGAAAGGAATAGGTCAGTAAAAAATTCCAATAAACAGACCATCCCAGGGAGGAGGAGGGGAGTGTTGATCCAAACCTCCCTCTTCCCCAACCAGCCAAAGTCCCCTTCTGTCAGCAGACACAAAGCACTACACAGACCAGAGCTGCCACCAGCAGAGAAAGCTGCTCATGAAATTTTTCTCTTTTTTTAATGTGTGAAGTGTTCCTTGTTTTGTACAAAACTGGATGGGAGAGGGGAGTCCAAACACCAAGTAAACAATCCACAGGCAGCTCAAACCAGCTGCAGAACAAGCAGTCTCCCACCCAGCAGTGCCCCAGGGACCTTGCAGGGAGTGAATCTCGCTTGGCCAAAGGAACGTGCCTGCAAAGAGACAAGATCCAAACTCAGAATAAACCCTCATCAAAGGGATGGCTCGGGATTTTAATACAGTCATAAAGTAAAACTTAAAACCAAAAAGATGCATATCAAGGTCTATAGCAACAAAAGGTTTCCAGCAACATTGTCTCTTGCCCCTGGACAAACTCTTTGGCTGCAGAAGGAAACCACACAGTGTGGACACACAAACGTACCCTGCATTTGAAAGCAAAAAGAACAAAGCTCTGGTGAATGTGGGAAATTAGAAAGCCTGACAGATTTCACCCTGGTTTATCCCCTGGCAAATTAGCTACTGTTTAAACATGGAGCTTGGGCATTACATCATCTGTTTGCAGGGGAGGATTTTTGGGTTTTTGTTTGTTAAAGCTAAACCATTCTTGTATTCACAGCTTGAGGAACATTGCTCATTCCAAACAGACTCAACTAAATGAAGGGGTGGATCAAGCTTTTTGCAGGAACCCTGTGAGCAGGGAAGCACACACCTAATCTGCTTTGCAAGTTCAAACAGTAAAAGATCTTATCTGGCATTTAGCAGGAAATATGGAGCCCCTCAGGTTTGTCTATTCATATCCAAGGATGAAAAACCTACTTTTTCAAGTTGGGATGTGCAAAACCAGCCTGATGAGGAGGCTGAAATCACACAGGCTGCTGCTCACTCAGCTCCAGATCACTGTGGCTGGGTCCCATTCAATTCTTCCAGTCATTTCTGTCCCCTGTAGAAGCAACTCCAGGTTTCAGTCCTTCAGGACACCATGCTGCCTTGAGGGATCAGCCTGAGAGGAAGGGAAACTCCAAACTGAGCTCCTGGACATACTTCTGGCACCTGTTGTCCTATTGCAGCTTGGACATTCATTTTGGAGATTTTAATTTTCCCTTGAGAGACGCTGATCTCCATCAGTGCAATTTTCTCCCAAGTTGGCAGAAGCTGAATTTTGCAGCACCTGCTCCTTGGCAGGGCTCTCACAGAGTTTTTCTTTGCTGTGTTTGGAGGATCAGGCTCTCACAGCCTCAACAAGTGCAGCTCCAGAAAACACACAGAGCAATGGGCTCTCATGTAAAAACAGGAATGTTGAGAGATTTCACACAATGTGTTTTTCTGACCTTTTGCTCTCAAGCGTTGTCGGATTTGAAAGTGGAAAAATGCCAGAATTTTCAAAAGGGAAAAAGGAAGAACCAGTGGTGTCATCCCTGAGAAGAGCAGGTTTCACACAGCATTGGTGTGGAGCAAGGCCCTCAGATATTGGGACATTTTCCAATATCAAAACCAAACCCACAGTGGGCTCTGACCACAACCCAGTGGCACTGAGGAACCAGATTTCACAAGAACTCTGCTAAAACTGTTGAAATAAAAAAGTTGTTTTTTTTTTTTTCCTTTCTCTAAATCTGGCAAGGTTCTATGATCTCATCACATTACAACCTCTAAAGCCGAAAAAGACAAAAAAACCGCCCCAAAAACAAAAAACCCAGAACCAAAATAACACAAAACCAAAGCAAAGCCACAAATAAAATCTCCAGAAAACCCACAAACCTTTCATCATCCCGTCTCTAGACATTCAAAAATACAGCGAGAATTTTCTCCTTAAATAGATAAATAAATGTTTATTTTGTACTAATACCCAGGATAAGCAATTTTGGCTTAAAAAAAATCCAGGCAAACAACCACAAAAAAAAGTTTCAAAAAACTTCATCTGTGGAAGTCTTGTCAAATAGAGCTTAACCTTTAAAAGAAACAAAAAAACAGTAATGCACACAGAAAAACAGGCTTTGCTGTCAGAATGTAATTAAAAAGCCCAAAACAACTCAATTTTGCTCTATATTGAGACTGCCAGGAGCTGATCTGGGAGAAAGTCAAGCAAACAAATTTTCTCTCCGAGATTCCAAAAGGTCATTTCAAACAATTACTAAAACACAGTACTGCAAACAACATATGTCGATTTATTTTTTTTTTTTCAATTTACAAGGTATCTTTACTGCTCTAGTTATTACCTGGAAAGAGTAACAATCCCAGGGATTTTGCAGCTGATTAAATAATTGCATAAATTACCAAAGAACCACTAAAACTGCATTTCAAAGAGAATTGAGAATTGTTTGTTTCTTCTTCCTCTGTTTTTGCATAACAGTCCCCAAAACAGGTCTCATCTGCAGCTCAGCTTGGGCCAGAATGAGGACATTCCTTCCCACCGGACAGGAAGTAAGGGAGATTATTAATTTCACTTCTCAAAACAGAAAAGCAGAATTCATAGCTAGGAGACGTCAGAATAAAAAAGTCAGGCAATAAAAACAAGCCCCCAAGTCTGAAAAGTTTGTACTTGATACACATTTTTCCAGTCGTCCCGCTACCAAGAACCTTCAAAACGTGGCATTTTCTTCTTTCAGTGCCACTCCAGCCCCATTGACAGGAACTGCCTGTGTCAGCACAAAGCTCTGCTGCACCCAGCAGCAATGAGGAGCTGAAAAATGAGCATCTGATTCTGGTGACCTTCATAGTCATATACAACAGCCAACTACTCCTGTCCATTCAGCGTGTTCATGTGGAACGAGTCCCTGCGCGTCATTAAATCACCCTCCTTGGTCCTGAGCACACTCTGGGGCCGCAGGGAAGATCAAGGGGTGCTGGGGCAGCTCCCCAACACAGCACAGTGGCTGTGGCACTGTCCCACTGCCCACTTCTCACCTGCCCAAGCTCAGCCACTCCTATGACTGCCAGGGGAAGGGGCTGGAAAGCTGTTGGGTGGAAAAGGACCTGGGGAAGGTGGCCCACGGGCAGGTGGCCACGAGCCCAAGTGGGCAGAGAGGCTGGTGGCATCTGACTCAGCCCAGCTCTGGGGTGGCAGCAGGGCCAGGGCAGTGCCCATCCCCTGTGCTGGCTCTGCTGGGCCACCCCCAGTCCTGGGGACATCCTGGGACAAGGACATGGAGCAGCTGGAGTGTGTCCAGGGAAGGGAACGGAGCTGGAGAAGGGGCTGGAGCACCAGGAGCAGCTGAGGGAGCTGGGGAAGGGGCTCAGCCTGAAGAAAAGGAGGCTCAGGGGGGAACTTTTCCCTCTCTGGAATTCCCTGACAGGAGGGGGCAGCCAGGTGGGATCTGGCTCTGCTCCCAGGGAACAGGGACAGGATGAGAGGAATGGCGTCAAGCTGTGCCAGGAGAGGTGCAGGTTGAGGAATTTCTTCACTTAAAGGTTTGTCCAGCCCCAGCACAGCTGCCCAGGGCAGTGGTGGAGTCCCCATCCCTGGAGGGATTTAAAAGCAGTGTGGATGTGGCACTTGGGGTCAGTGATGGCCTTGGCAGTGCTGGGGATGGTTGGACCCCATGATCTCCAAGTGCTTTTCCAATCTACACTATTCTCTGATCCTCCTCCAAGGACATTTCAGCATGAAACCTCCCAGGGCACCAGCCCTTGCCTTGTGCTCCCTTGCACTAAGGGGACTCCCCATCTCCTACCAAAAATCCCTCAGGCAGTTTGCTCTTGGAAATTTAAACTGAATCACTTCACTGAGGTATCATCTGAAAGACAGGCACTGCAGAGCTGAGAGAGGGAGAGGGACCAAGACCACCCCTTCTAGCAGCAGGCTGTGGAATCACTTCAACCATGCCACAAATCTCAAATTCGAAGGTCAGTGTCAACAAGTACCAGGCAGTACTTCCCTGCTTCACAGACACTTTGAAATTACACTCAGATACTATGGAAACGTTAACCTGTATTTCCTGAGCAGTTATAAAGCACAGAAGCAGGAGGAGGTGACAGAAAACCTTGGATATAATCCCCTCTCTCCTCAAAAGACTCCACATAAACACACAAACAGCCTGAACAGGGAGATCTCTTGATGCACATACAACAGCTTTTGGTAAACAGGCTAAGAATAGATATAGGGACAGCAAAGTGTCCAAGCGAGACTCCCCTGCACAGGAACACCAAGCTCAAAAGAAGCATTGCCAATACTGCTCCTGCTTTAATCAGTTTTGAGAAGAAGAAATTCACTTTGGTTCTTTTTATAACACTTGCTCCATTGCATTTGTCAAACAGCTGCCACTTTCTGTCCCGGGGAGAGCTGCTGGAAGCCAAGGCTCGCGTGTCGGCGCACGCAGCAGAGATCAGAGATGCGCACGGAAACGGGCGCCAGATCTGTCTGCAGATTCCAGGTCACTCCTTCCAAGGCAATGGAATTATACAGAGACACAAGTCAGAGCAAAGCCTGGGTCATGCTGGTATAAACTACCCACGGAGATGCTCCTGGCACTGCTGCCTGAGCAATGTCACCTGAAACACAAGCTCAGCGAAACACTCGGCGCACGCAGAAACATCTTCCCCAACATCTCCTTTGACAAGGGAGAAGTAACTCTGCAGCTTGGCCTTTCTAATCAAAATCATCATTGTCCCAACAACGTAAAAGTCAAATCCAGAGAAAGAGCAGGTCTGATCCCTGAGGGGTGGGGAGACATCAGCTTGTGTACAAAACCCTTGAGATACCTGCCAGCACCAGCTCAATCGTTACTCCTAACTAACTACACCCTTGAGACACTGGCAAAAGGCTTGGTGCTATTCATCATTGCCACAAAGTAAAAACAGTCAGAAGACCCTGGAGGCAAATGCAAGAATCCAACGGCAAGATTTCTTTCAATCTTTTTTATTACCTCTTGATTTTTGCTAAAAATTCTCAGATTAACATCAACAATGACATTCTGCAGACGTTACTGATTTACAGCTTTCTCCATGAAGAATGGCAGCCTCAAATGTGTTTCAAAGGTAAGAAGTTTGCAGACAACAGCAGAGTCCAGCAGCAAAAAAACCAAAATGCTTCTGGGTCCATCAAATCTCACCTGCTCTGCTGGAAGGGAACCACCTCAGAATCAGCTTCACCTTCTGCTTTTAACAACTACCCTACAAGATCACTACAAGGAGAGCCCTCCCCTTTCTCCAGGTCGTTGTTTTTATTTTGGGATGAACCACTGACAACTTTGCAAGGAAAGGCTTAACAGCTAATTGTCAGATGCCACAGTAATTAGTGGCACCTTTCCAAGGCATCCATCTCTGGCTGCTTCTCCGATAGCTGGCTCCTCCTCAATCCCCACATTAAAATGAAGGTACACAAGGTAGGCGTCAGATTCATTTACAAACACCAAGGTCTTCCCAGGAGAGATGCCTAAGGAAAGAAATATCTTAGCTAAACAATGCATTGGTTGTTTTTTTTTCCTTCCTATTTGCTATGGAAGTGCTATCTTTATTAATTATCTGAGAACGATGCTAACCTATTCCCTGATATGTATTATTAGATGTACAATGCATTTCTGGGAGTCAATGGGCTTCTGAATCACATGGCCAGCAAATTACCTCTAAATGAGGAGGACAAGATCACACTGTCCTAACTTCTGTCCACTACTGGTCACACATCACAGCTTTCATGTCACTACTGCACTTATATCAAACGTTTCCAACCTATTTTACCTGCAGACCCTCACAAGATTCCCTGCAGACAGAAAGGCTCTGGTAGGGAATTCAGGACACTGCTTAGCCTTTCCAGACCCTGTAGAAAGAGGCTCACAGCACTGCTCTATATATTTAGGCTCTGCTCTCAACTCCGAGGCTCCCCACTTGTTTGGCAGCTTCTTCTTGTCACAAGCTCCAACGCTTCCATGCCAACCTTTTCCAGGCATCATCTGCGTGTCAGCAGCACTCCCCAGCATATCCTCCACTCCACACCAACACAATCCAGAACACATCACTTCCCACTAAGTGCCTACACAGAGCAGACCTGCAGCATAATGACTTCCTCGTGCCTGGAATAGAAGCACTAAAAGACGTGTACGAATCCCAGCTCGAAGTGCTCCGGCATCGTGGACGGTGCGGAGGCACTGGATCACGGGTGGAAAAGATAAAGAAGCTTTTGGCACGTTCAGTGATGGCTCAATTCCATCAAACCCAGGCCCAGAGGGTGGGGTACATATGGGATGGGGAAAAGGAAAGCTTTTCACGTAGGAAATGGAGGTGTGTTGATGGGACAACGTAATGGAGGATGTTGGATGGCTTTAATTGTATTGTTTTTATAAGCAGAGAAGACAACTTCCACATTAAGTGTCCAAATTTGAATTCATCATCTCTTTGTCTGCATTTCCAAAGAACCCAACCTGTCAAGAAACGTTCCCTGAGGAAGGCAATGCATGGGCAGAGCAATGCATTTCCTGCTCCGTGGCACTGTGGCCTTTAAACGAACGGAACTCACTTCCAGATGAATCCATCGATGCCAAATATTCCAGCACAGATTTGAGGTGACTTTGTTGCACTGAAGGGTAGCACTGAACAGGAAAACAGCTCATCCAGAGGCAGATGTTGGAATCCACATTTTAGGCAATGCCAGTACCAAAACACAACAGGAAGGAAAACAAACCTCAGGCTACCTGCATTGTTACTGTCCCTAAAATTAAAGTCAGATGAGAAGATACCTGGAAGTATTTTGAACCAGAAAATAAAGCATTTTATGAGACAAGACAGGTAAAAGACCAAGCAGCTGGGCACTGTGCAAAGTAGTGGAATAAAAATGTTACTTCTGCACTGGGAAATATTCTTAACATTTTCTATTCAAAGAAACTTGAAAGTGTTTCTTAGAATCCTTGGGTTAATCCCATGTTCTGATACCACTCCCAGGCAGGCATTTGCATTAGAAAAGTGGTACATTTTCTTAATGCACCAAAATTCACAGGGAAAGGGGAGAGCAGCGGATAGCAGAGAGAAAACATACCCTGACTCCAGGCAACAAGACTCCAATCATTTAAGAAGCTGAGTGTAAGAACAGAAATTCTGAGATTCATTAAGAATATGCACTTTAAAATATTCTTTATGTCCATTAGTGGCTACACATTAGTAGTAGATGCTGGTTTGGTGGTTTAGGGTTCTGTTCCACCCAAACAAAACCTACAGGATGGATTTGATTGATTTATAAGTTTCAATTTTCTGTATTTCACTCGATTTTACCCTTGAGGAACGGATCACTCTGTAGTGTTATTAGTTATGTCAACATAGCCCTGAGAAACCATTATCCATTTACCACCAATTAGCAAGGACAGATCATCAAATCCCAGAATGGTTTGGGTTAAGAGGGGCTTTAAAGCTCATCATATTCCACCCCCTGCCATGGGCAGGGACACTTTCCACTGTCCCAGGCTGCTCCAAGCCCTGTCCAACCTGGCCCCGGACACTTCCAGGGATCCAGGGGCAGCCACAGCTGCTCTGGGCACCCTGTGCCAGGGCCTCCCCACCCTCCCAGCAAAGAATTCTTTCCTAAAATCTAACCTAAACCTGCCCTCTTTCATCCGAGATGGATTAGTCAGACCTCTAAACTGCTCCTGCCGGTAACAGGCATCAATTAACAAACAGCAGCGACTTCACAGAAACATTTGCACTTCAAACCTGGCCCTGCAAGTGCCGTAAAAACATCAATTTACCTGATGGGCCAGTGCTCAAGGCTTCCTACGCCCAGGCAGCCCGGGGATCGATGAACTGCAAGCCACGGAGCTGCACATGCTTTATCCTTCCTAAACAAACCCCAAAACCTCAAACTGGCTTTGCACCTTTTCTCAGGCAGCATCCAGCACCACGATTTGCATGTTCTGAGCTGCAAGAGCCAAACTCAACCACGACAAGCCCCAGTAAAGCAGCGCTTTCAAGTGTTCTCCAAGAAGAAAACTCAGCTTTTGAGATCTGCAGCCCCACAACTGCAGTTCATGCCCGTGCTACCTTATAGCTCAGCAAGCACAGCCTGTGTCAGCACGGGTTTTAGTAAACAACTGGAGGCCCCAGATGGATCCCCCAAATCCCATGGGAATGCTTTCCCCACTGCCAAGCCACACAACAGCAGCAATTTTTTTTTGTCTTTTCGTGTGTAAGTAGAGTGGTGTATCTAAACAAGCCTATGAGTTACCTTTGTTTTTTCACATGAAAAGAAATAAAAAAACTCAATATTGTGCTTGTTGGGTGGTTAAGACACAGGAATCCCACTTATTAGGAGCAACATCAAATATTCCACCCCAAGTTAAAATCCCAGAGTTAGGAGCTGCTTCAAAATGTTCACAGTCTGCTCCTTCTCAAAAAAAAATAAAGGTATTTAGGACAGATTGCAGGAAAAATCTCTGGTGATGAGACAGGAGCCAATGAGCATGAAGTCTCTTCCAGTTCACTGTTTCTGTGGGATCTCCAAAGCAGAAAAACTGTCTCTGAACCAGGACCCAATTCACAAAGGGCTGCCGTGATCTTGGCATCAAGCAGGTAACATCTGTGGTTAGCTGCAATTCCCAGCCTGGTGAAAACATTACTGTGGGCAGCATGAGGAATACCCTGGGAAAACAAGCAAGGCAACTGGGAGAGGTGATAGGAGTCAAAGAGGAAGGAGAAAAAAAAAAATAGAGGCAGGAAGAAAAAAAAAACACCAATACACACAAAATATAGACAGCCAGAAGGAGAGAGACAAATGAAAAAACTTTAGCTGAAGGTGTCATGGCATTTCAAGAAGTCATGGGAAGCAAGCTCAGGAAGGGCTCTGGCTTCCCATAAGCAAACAAAACTCGGGAATGCATCAACAACATCCAACTCATCAGCTGAACAGTCCCAGAGATCCACCAATATTCAAGGGAAGATGATGATTATGATGATGATCTTTCCCAGCCCTTCTGAACAGCACATAAACAACGATTTTGCCATGTATCACCGAGACCCAGACTAAGTGGAGGCAATTCAACAATCATGTTTTACTTGTTCCCAGCATTTGCTGCTTTTGCTCTGACTTGACAACTGCCAAAATCCATCGTCACGTGTAAACAAACATGAGAGCTAACAGTCCCCCCTTGAAAAATCAGAGAATTCCAGAAAACTGCTCCAGACTTCCCTTCTGCAACACGACATCAAGAAGTTCAAGAACTGTCTGTACCACAGCTGAGCTGCTGGAAAAATCTGCTCCATGAAGGCAGGCAATTACCCCCACTCCAAAATCCCTGAACCCATGCAAACTCCCATTTCTGGAACGAGAAATGGAAAAGCAAAGGCATCCCAAAGGCCTGAGTGGGCACAGACAGCACTGCATGATAACAACTGGGCTCTCAGATGGTACGTGAAGTTAAGGGATTTGTCAGGGGGAGATGAATCTCTCTCCCCATCATCACATAATCAGACTGTGGTTCATTTCTGATGCTATTTCTGCATAGAAACGAGTTTAAGATTACTCAGTACTTGATAAAAAACGCCAACCCACGTTCCAAGATGTTACTATCTTGAATATCTTAGATTTCTTCATGAGAACAGAAATATCTAAGATAATCACCTGCATGTGACACCCCTCTCAGGAAACAAAGTTACTTCTTCACACACACATGAGGCTTGCAGCACCAAAAACCCAGGTACTTTAAAGGCAAGTTATCATATCATGGTTGATAAACACACACGGTCTATCAGACTCATATAAAAGCAACAAGAGGTCAGAAACTGGTCAATGTTTGGATTTTAACACACACAAAGCAACAGAACAGCTTATCTAAAGTGCTTCTCAGCATCTCTGTGAATCCTTAATACCACTTGAACCATTTCCAGCCCCTTCAGGCTCCAAACTGTTTGGGTTTGGACCAGCGTAATGGGGCATTAGCCTGTCGGCTTTCAGTTATTATTATCACCACACAGGTAAAATCTTTGGTAAAGACCCCACTGTTTCTTGAGCAGGAAGAGACCTCATGTGGGGAAAACAGCTGGGAAAAAAGAATAACACAGACCTCAACTTTAGCAAATAACTCACAGGAGCGCAATACCAGCCACGCTAAGAAGCCCAGAGCGAGGGCAGCCTTGTCCTTGCTGTCCTCACCACCTCACAAGGCAGAACCCCAGCAAGAACCACAAGGACCACGACTCAGGCACTGCCTCAGAGCAGGAGAAATGGGACTGCACTGGCCAGGGTGGACGTGATGGTCCTTGAAACGCTTGTCCCTGATCTACAGGTGGGACAAGGACGTCCCAGGATCCTTGCTGGATGCAGGAGGCAGGACAGACAGGAAGGCTGGAGCCTGTCAGCAGCACCTCGCCACCACAGCCCTTCTGCTATGAGGGTCCCCAAGCTTTTGGAGTCCCCTCCACAGTGTCCCTCACTCTGTGAGACCCCCACACGCCCCTCATGTTGTGAGGGACTCTCTCCCAGCCTTGTGGGGGTCCCCCTTGGTAGTGTGACATCCCCACAGTGCCTCTCACGCTGTGCGGTCAGGGACTCCCTTTCACAGCCTCATCAGCCCTGAAGGAAGCCCCAGCCCTGAGAGAGCTCCCACATCGTGGCCCGAGCCCTGAGCGATCCCCTCACAGACCCCTCAGGAACCTCTCCCCACCGTGCCGCCATCCCTGAGGGACCCGCGGTCACAGCCCCCCCAGCCCTTGAAGGATCTCCGTTCACAGCCGTGAACGATCCCCGCTCACAGCTCTCCAGAGCCCTGAGGGACCCCCATCAGGTCCCCCCAGCCCTGAGGGGGCCCCCGCTGACGGTCCCCCCAGCCTCGAGGGACCTCTCTCGCAGCACCCCCAGCCTTGAGGGACCCCTGCTCAGAGCTCCGCCGGCCCTCAGGGACCCCGCGCCCACCTCCTGCCCCTCAGGGACGCCCCAGCTGAGTCCCCCCCACGCCGCCGCTCCAGGGGGCTTCCCCCGGACTGTACCATTCCCGCCTTACCCGGCCCCACGGGCTGCCGCGGGGGGGTTCCGGGGGGGGGGGCGTGTTACTGCTCTCCCACCTTCCTCCCCCTCTCCCCGTGCGTGGTACGGTCCGCTCCTACCTCTCGGCGCCCTCACTTCGCCCTCCCGGCGGAGCCGCGAATGGCTGGGGGGGGAGCCGTAGCCGCTGCCTCGTCGTCCCGCTCCGTCCGCCCTCCCCTGCTCCCCCCCCCCCCACGGGCCGGACACACTTGGTTTATTCCGAGAAGCCGGCCGATCTTCTCCCCTTAAACCGCTGGGTCTCGCACGTCTTCGGCCATTTCCGACCGAACCGGCGGAAGTTACCGAAGTGACGGCGGAACTTAACGAAGAGAGGCGGAGATATCCGAAGCGGGGGCGGAGATATGCGAAGCGGGGGTGGAGACACCCGAAGGGTTAAGGGCGGGGAGCAGCGAGACTCTCGCCTCCGGAACCTGCCGGGAACAGCCGAAGCTTCTCTCAGCTCGGCTCTCGCCATTGCGCACGCGCGCCGCGCCCGGGCGCGTTTTCCCGCCGAAAAGGCAGGCGCGCGCCCCTCGCGCCTCATACCCTCCCCTCCCCTCATGGAGGAGCCGCCATGTTGTCCGTGTACAATGCTGCCTCGAAGGGGCAGCCACAGCCCGGCCCTGAGGGCAAGCAGCGCTGTGTGTCCCCCTAGAACCGTGTCAGAGTGTCCCCCTGGAGCTCAGTCCACACAGTGCTGTGTGTGTATCCTCCCAGGAACCCCATGACGATGCCCCCATGGAGCTCTGTTATGCCTCAGCCCTATAGTGATGTGGACGTCCAGGTACCTCCTGGCAAAAAATGGGTTAGGAAAACAACTGTGTTGTGGAAAAGTGATCAGAAGATACTAAAATACCACTATGGTTTGGAGTTTCTTAGAAAATAACATCCAGATCCATGCTGGAGGGTTGGCGTGAACAGCATCAGTGGTTAAATCAGAGGAGCCATATAGAAATCAGCCTCTAGTACTAAACATAGCATGCAACAGATGGTAACTGAAGCAAAAGGGGGGGGGGGGGGGGAAGCAATGAAGAAATAAAAGTGGGGGAAAGGCAAGTAACAGTGCCAGCATCTTCTCACAACAAAACCACATCACACAGGTCCAGTCCTCTGTTAATGCATTCTAATTTTATATATTAGGAGCTCCATGAAAAGCATTTGTATCTATGGCAATCAAATCCCACACCAAAGCACACAACTTTGGGGAAATTAGAGAGTTTTTCCACAGGAAAAAATGGGGGTTTATCTCAAGGAGTAAAGAAGGTGGTATGTTTCTGGCCACAAAGCTCCAGGAATCTCAGCTTTAATAAAACATGAGCACTTCAAAACGGTGAAAAACCACTTTTCCATCACTCTGCACTTTTTAACAGTCATTTACACATGTGTAAAGAATGCAAGGAGAAACTAACTTTTATTCTGAGATGAAAAACCAGCGAGGGGTGAGGCAGGGGCATAGGTCTGCCCTTTGATAAGAGATACAAAATCCAATCTCGCCGCAGGGAATGTGCTGTACAGAAGGGCAGGAATAGGAACTGCAGGTTTAAAAGCTTGGAGAAACAATACTTTTTATATTTTATCAGAACAAAAATTATAAAAAGGCTATGACTATGACACAGTATAAAGACTAAATTAACATTCAAATCACTGAACACACCCACGTTGTCCTACCACACACATCTGTTCCCACTGTGCCACGGCTCGGGGTTTTGTATTTCACCCTGATTTACCTGGAGCTCTGCAGGAGGAAATAGGGAGACAATCATTCCCTTCAGGTCCTCACTGAGGAAGAAACAGCAGTGGAGAATGTGCACTTCAGCGACAGCTCTGGAGAACAATTCTTCTCCCAGCTCCCAAAAGAAAAGCAGCTGTCAGGATCAGCAGCCGGTCTGGCAGGTCTCCCTTCCAGGAAGCGTTTCTCAAGGCTATTGAAAATTATATTGCCAGAGACACCTTTGGATTTAATCCTATTCTCTCTGTGTTTCCCCTTCTTCCTCTAACAAGAATTGGGTTTAAAGAGGAGTTTTCAGCTTCCCTTCTAACAAGTGAAAAATCCACTGCTCTGCTGCCTTCTGCTCATCCCAAAAGAAAAATTACTGTATTCAAGTACCCTCATTTCCCACCTTTTCTGCCATCTGGGGCTTTTATTTTCTCACATACACATAAAATTTTCACATCAGAAATGGATCCTAAAGGGCAGGGTCTATAACCTATAATTAATAATTATTTAAATAAGAAAGCAAATTGCCGATAAAGTTGCTCAACACTTTCCTGGCAAGGAAAAGCCTTTTACTCCTATCAGCTTCCAAACCTGTTTTACCAAAGGAACAGACTCAATTCACACTGCCAGTCCTGTTAGAGACTTGGAAACTCCATAGTGACCTTGAGTTGAAGTTGACAGGGCAGAGGACTAAAAACACTAATCCTGCCATAGTGAAACATGCACAAAGCAAAGCCACCTAAAAAGCAGCCCCACTTTAGATCTTGGCCTTCTGTTCAACCTTTAGGAAGAAATGCTTCCCTGTGAGGGTGGTGATGCCCTGGAATAGAATTCCCAGAGAAGCTGTGGTTGCCCCATCCCTAGAACTGTCCAAGGCCAGGTTGGAGAAGGGGCTTGGAGCAACCTAAGATGGTGGAAGGTGTCCCTGCCCATGGCAGGGGCTGACGCTGGAGGAGCTTTAAGGTCCCTTCCAACCCAAACCAGTGTAGGATTCTGCTCACAGAACGACTTCTTTAGAAACCTCTCTATCATTTCAGGCTGGGAACCTCCTTTACATTTTCACCTTTTAAACTCTACGCTTGGCAGCTGCAGCTGAACACAGTGAATGCCATCACACCTTTGTGTCCTCTCCACATAAATGATCCCCACTTCCCCTCTTTTCCTTACCCGCACCACATTCCCTCTTTCTTATTCCACTTCCTCCTGCATCTGGGTGTCTCCAATCTGCTCTAAATTACACTGAGTCATTGCAAGCAGGTATTAAAGAGTTTCAGAGCCAGCTAATGCACATTTCCATGGCACACTTCCATGGCCTGAAATAAACCTCAGAAAAACACAGCACAATGATGGTGGGGAGGACCCTGAGCTTCCAACTTTTTTCCCTGCTGTGATCCTTTTGGTACATCTTTTTTAATCTCTTTCTCCTTCCTTCCACAGGAGACAATACCAAGGTCAGACCATCTGCAGATTTTACAAGTTCCGTGGAATGTTTTCAGGCCACACTCTTAACCTCAGACACTCCTATTGGATTTCATAGGATTCAGCCACATTTTAGCCCCAGGGTGCTGTAGGTGCTAAATAGATTATCTACATCTCTCAGCCACTGCGGAACAACTACACAGTAAAGCTCAGTTTTTAATCCTGCTGAGACTCTGACTGCTTTTGGCGACCAGGTATCCCACAGCTTCAGGAGAGGAAATGTTAATCTGGAGTGCTGGCCAAACTCCAGTTTAGGTAATTATATTCTGACAATTTACATTTTCCCTGCAGTTTTTTAATGGATATGGAATTTTTTTTTCTTTCCTTACTTTATGACATAAAAGCAGCGGCCTGGTCGTGCTCCTGCTGTTTGAGCAGCTGCCAGGCTTTGCAGCTTAAGTAGCTGCATTTCAATGGTAGGTAAAGGCATCTCAGTACAGTTAAATAAAGCCCTTTCAAGACCCCATGGACACAAGGAGTATTGTAACAATACACCCCACTGCTGGCCATAAAGCATGGCAAGGGCTGGAACATGAAATGAAACACCCAGGAGCAGTATTCCCTGGTAGGAGCAGGAAAGGAAAAGTCAGCACAGGAATGGACACACAGACCCTTCCCTCCCAAATCCTAATTCTGCTTTGGACGTGGTGCAGCCTCAGCTGGAATCAAAAGACCAAGCACAATGAACTGTCAGCATCCTGCACAGAGGAACCAGTTCCTGATAGCAAAAGAAAATAAGCTTATAAAAGTAATGGAAGCTTTGGGTAATATGCCAGAGGACACTGCCTGGTGTTTAAATGGGGTGAGGAAAAGAAATTACGGTTCCCTTGTTAATGAGGGCACAGTTACTGGCTTTATTTTACCTGGCTTTGTGAAAGAAAAAATATTGGGCAAGAGGTGGAGTAGAAGGTTTTGTTTGGGGTGGAATATTATGGATCACACTCTGAGTATGTCAAATTGCCCTGCCACATGTTTGGTTAGGGACAAACATTCTAGCTAAATTAATTAAATGATGGTATTATCACAGAATCATGTAGTGGTATGGGTTGGAAGGGACCTTAAAAATCATCTTGTTCCAACCCCATTACCACAATGCTTTGTTCATAAAACCATTCATAACCACTCTGAGTTGTTTTCTTCACAAGAAGCTTTCTAAAAGGCTCATTTCCCTATTTCAGCAACAATTATTTAAATTCTGAAAGATAAAGATTGTGACAAATAAACTATGAGATTCTGAATGGATACAGACAAGTGTAGCTTTCCCTCCTTCCCAGTATCTCCCAGATCACTGTCAACCAAAGGTTGTTATCAGTACTAGGTGAGTCCTTTTTACAAGTAGTTCATTGATCAAAATATGTTTTTCCCCATCCCCAAAATCGCCAAAAATTAATTGCAGTGTGATGGGTCCCTCCTGGCTTTGGTGGAGCTGGACGTGGTGGGAGAGGGTAAAGGTAGAGGTTTCCCTCCCCATACTCTGTAACAGCTCACAGTAATTCTACACCAATCCTGAATCAAAAGAAATTATGTAAAACATATCTAAGTAGCATTTTTCTACAGAAATAATTTTTTTAATCCCACTAAAAAACTTCCATATTGCAATACACCTGGAAATTGCATGGACTCCTAAGAAAGACGGAATCTGAAGCAGGAAGCAGCAGCCCAGCCTGGTGACAGCCAAGTAAAACTCCAACTGGGTCTTGGCAATGGCTGAGCAACGGCACAAAATACCAGCACTGCTTCTCTCCTCAAGGCTCCTTCCCCTCCCAAGCCCTGCTGCACTAAGGAATAAGCTGCATTTCTGGAAAATTCCCTTGAATTCCTGGAGTATTACAGCTAACCATGCTTCCCCTTCATCTCAGCACAGATGCTTTGAAGTTTTCCAGAGATACCCAAGGAAGAAGACACATCCAAATACCTAAACTAGCCCCAAACTCCACCCTGGAACAGATGGCGAGGTTCTGAATACAGACACATCTGGTAACCACTGGTATGAAAAAACTGGCAGGCATCAGCTTATTCTGCTCTACTAAATATTCCATCATTTGAACTATATTTAAACAGAAGTTAAAAAGAAACAATCATTTTGCTTGTCTATAACATAATCCTCAAACACCTACATATTGTAACTGTGGCGTAGTTCAAGCATTACACTCTTGTCTACCATAAGCAGGGGGGGTTTAATTAAGTGCTCAGTACTGTCTAAACTTAAATTAAAAGTGACTGCAAACCAAGCAGTTGGGTAAAGTACAAAAGCATCGTTTTCAGCGTGTGCTTTGTTGCACCAGGCTACCAGACTCAAGGCTGCGATGCTCCAGCACTTCAGCTTACCCTCGAGTCCACACAATTTGAGGGGCCTTGACAAGCTGCCAGATTGCTGAGAGTGCTTGAAACGACTGGGGAAGCGCAGACCATGCTCACACAGACCTGTGTTTAAGCCAGCTGTTCCATTTCTCTCCAGGTTCAGCTCCCACAATGTAAACCAGGGATAATTCTTCCTTGTCAGGAAAACAATCTGTTAGATATTATCATCATCCTGTAGTAAAGGCAGCTAGGAAACTTGTCTGCAGGTGGCTGGGGAAAACACCCACCTTCAAAGCCCCCCATCAAAGTCAGACCTTGAGTCTGCACACTACCCATGTTCACTCCAAATCCACACCCAAAACTCCGTATAAATAATCTTTTGGGACATTGTTCTAGGGTTCTTTCTGTGAGCTGAGTGAATCATCTGTGTTTGCTAAAAATTCAAAGCGATAGCAAGCATAAAATGATCGTTTTGGATTAGAGTCACTTTGGGAAAAGGCTGTAAAAGGCTGTCTGCTGGGATTGTGCTAGAGGTCCGCTGGAGACCCCACCGTTGGATTTGGATGTGTGCAGAGAGCTTTTAAAAATGGCTAGAGAGAAAAAGAAATACTCTGAGGAACTGGCTGATAAGGGAGTCTTAAATTCCAGATATAGAAGGAAGAACAAATACCAACAGTGGGGCCTTGTAAATCCAGGATGTAGGAGCCAACAGACCTCAGAACAAAACAGGCACTGAGCAAAAGGGAGGTGATGCTGTGGGAGACTTTTGGCAAACAGTGAAGATACTTTTATAAAAGCCGCTTGTGATCACTCAATTCAAGCCTATTTTCCACAAATTGACTCAGTTTAAGCAAAATAAAAGCAGGTCTGCAAGGTTTTCAGTTTCAAAAAGTTGAGGTAATTAAGCGAACTAGTTTGAGAGGCTGAATGGCTGAAAGGCTCCGATGAGAAGACCTTGAAGCCAAAAAAAGAAAAACCATCTGCCATTTGCATCCTGAATAGAGAAAGTGAATAGGAAGCACACGTGGGAAGCAAGGAGAACATGCTGGAGATTGAAGATAGTCAGGGTCAAGCCCTCAGGCTGAATAGAGATGCTGCTGCTGAGTGAAGAGAGTGTAGGGGTGAAGGAAGGGTGAGCTCTGACATCCCACAGCCACTCTGAAAGTGCATCTGAACTTCTCTTGTAACCACAGACATCCCCTACTTCCAGTGTCCCTCTGGAATCACGGAGACCTCCAGGCAGAATATTCCTGCTCAAGGACAGAGGATGGGGAAGAGTCAGCTCTCAAAGGCAGAGAAGGCTGGAGAACCGAGGCTGAATCAAAACATAAAAAGCATGGAAATCCTGAGCACAAAGTGCCCATGAAATCAAAGTTACACCATGCTAAAATAGTCTGGCACCTGTCTTTGATAAAATAACCACAGCCTTCTGACAAAAAGGCACCTGATCTTATTTATTGGGATTTTAGTAAAGCAACCAGAAATCTGGGGACTATTTGTAAATGGGGAAAACGGGGATCAATAACGAGAACACTAGGATCGATAATAAACATTCGTGTGCCTTGAGTGCTGCAGGTTTTTTTAAAAGCACCTTACAATGATAAATAACCATAAATAATTGTCAGCATTTTGAGCACAATCTATTTCAAGTCCTAACTTTACTATACAAAAGGCTTTAAATTTAAAAAATAAATATCTAAGTAGCACAAGACTGCCGCCAAAACCAGCCACTCAAATAAGGAAGCAGGTGGCAGCTGCTGGTTTTTCCCAGCTCAGAAGGTACTTCCTCCTTTCCACAGTTCACCCAATTCAATTATTAGTGCATTTGAAACAGCAAAACCCACTCCAATCAGAATGAAAATATTTCTTAAAATGTAAACCTTCCATGGTTTTTTTCATACCTGCAGGATTCTTAAGTGTATTTGGAAAAGCGCAGAACTGGAAATCCCGAGTCTGATCCCTTAATACTGAAGCCAACCACATGGCATAATCCCATTAATACATTTATCAGGCTCCATCTTCACAGCAATCAGGTTTTTAGCCCTTTACACAATCCCATTAGAAGGCTCTTCAAGCACCTCCCTTGGTTTGAAGCTATTCTGCTCTTTTCCAGCCTAAACTTTTTCAGAGCCTTTTGTTCTTGTGCCAGAATTGTCATTTAACTTAAAGAACTCTTCTCCTTCTCTGGTATTTACACCAGGATATTTATAGAGAAGGAATCTAATTTTTCTCTGCCTTTTTTTTTGTCATGACCTCACTATCCAGGTTCCTTTAATCATTTTGGGAGCCAGATTCCCTGTTCTCCAGATCATTTCTAGCAAATGCCCTCCACTGCACCTTTTCCAGGTAGAATCAATCTTTCTCCTATGAACAAGGAATGCAGAATGCATTTTAAGCAATGCCTCACTAAAACCTGTTGCAGTGGCATTTTCATTTCCTTGTCACCAGTGGGAATAATTCAGTTGACAAATGTGATCCCAGAATGTACCTTTATCATCAGGACATCAGAATTATCCTATAGTTGATTAATACATCCCAATTCCCACACAGAACCCCCAGCTTTCTATCAGAGTTTGTGTTACAAGAACTCACATTTGCTTACAGACAAATAGTCCCAAATAGTCAGTCATGCTTCTCCTGGGATCTCCTGTTTTTCCTCTTTTGATGACACTTCCCATTAATTTCTGCTCTATCATTAGTCAATACCTTGATTAACACCAGGCTTTGAGACCAGTCCATGAGGAACAGTATTGCTAACTTGCCTGCCAATCCTTCTTCAACCATCCTGTCTTTTCTGCCTTAAATACACAATTTATTGATGCAAAACAGGAGCAAAGTACTCCAATCCTGATTTATTTAGGCTCTCTTACTTTGCTTTTTTTTTTTTTTTTGGTTTTTTTTTGGGTTTTTTATTTGTTTGTTTTTTGGGGTTTTTTTGGATTTTTTTCCTTTAATGAAATCCTGATTTTTGTTGGTGGTGAACAACAAAGGCATATTTCTCCACAAACCAGGCCTTTGCCTGTTCTGCAAAGCTGTCCTATTTTTACAGTGGGGCATCTATAAAAATTAATAAACTATGCAAGTCAACACATTTGATGTTTAAAATGGTAAATGAAGTTTCGTAATGATTAGTCTGACTTTTTCATTGTACTTTGGGTTTATGTCACAAATTTAAAAAACAAAGAAAAAGACATGTTGAACTTGTAGTTAAATAAAATTAAGCTAAATGTGCTGAATACATAGTTTCAATTAAAATAAACTAGTTTACTGTACAAAGAAATTCTGCAACCTATAAATAGAACAAACTTCTACTTATTCAGCATGTCTTCAGGTTCCCAGAACTTGAAACAAAATTAATTTCTATTCTCATGCAAAAGAAGAGCTGATGCGCAAGTAAAATGAAAAGTGGCAAAAAACACTTCACTAAACATTTTCTTTAACCCACCTGTCAAGGAGAGGACACTCACACAACCCAGACACAGCCACTGTCCTCCTCCCATCCCTTCTTTCCCTCCCCATAAATCCATGCCCACGGAGGAACTACAGAAACATGTGGGCTGACACCACCACAGTTGTCTAAAATCCCACCACCCACAGGCAAGGAAGCTTTTCCTGGTGCAAGTGCAGAGCCAAACACAGCTCAGGGAGAGAGGGGCAAACCAGAGAATAAACATGGGAATCACTCCAGCTGCAGTGGGGAGGGTTTGACCCAGGTCTGCACATGCCCTGCTACAGATCAGGAACTGTCCCAGCAAGCATTACCTCAGTATCAGCCTTACAAAGTTACTTCAGCTTCCTAATCAGAGAGGAAAGCAGAGAAAGTGATGACATTGTCCAAATCTTCATTCACCAGTGCTGAAGCACTCTGAGATCCTCCAACACGTGGCAATGCTTTTGTTTAATCAATACCAGTATTGGCTCCCAAGAGTGCAAGAGCAAACAACCATTTGCCCTTCCAATTATAGCAAAGTTCCACTAAAACCACTATGTATGTCGAGATTTAAATTCAATCAAATTTAAAGATGAAGAAAAATCCTCTTTCTCCCACTATCAGTGACAGAACAATACTAGACTCTGCTTTTTTTTTTTTTTTTTTTTTTTTTTTAGTAATTAAAAATAGACTGAACTTTAGGAGTGTTATTGCACTTGAAGCAGTAGAATAAAGTGCATCATAAAAAGATGCCATTGGGATCGATTGAAGCCAAGAAAATTGAAAATGTTTTGAAGGAACGAAGCCAAAAACACAGAACCAGATTTAAACTTGGCGTGTGCTGTGGCAGGAGGCCAGTGGAAGCACTGGGGGAGTGTGGAGAGGGAAGGCTCCCTGCTGCAGCACATGGATCAGGTGTGATAGGCCAGGTAATGGGGTGGCACAACTGGCACAGCTGGGGGAGATCAGTGAAGTAAAGCCCACTGCAACCTGCTGGGCTCCATCCCAGCTGAACTCAGCTGTGAAACATTCTCATCATATTAAGCCATGGCATTAATAAACATGGAGCTGTAATCCACCACTTGCCATCTTCAAAGAGCTCTAAACCCAATGACTAATTCTCACAACCACCTCCTTAGGCAGGAACTGTTTATAAAGATGAGAACAAAGGCAAAATGGTGAAATCATTGGCCACAGCTCCTATTTTTTAAACCAGAGGAGCACAAGGCTTTCAGTGACACAGCCCCCTCAGTAGTTGGAATTTCCCTCGTGTTTCTTCAACAACAGGACGCATCCACAACCTAAAACACTTGTCCCCAAACCTGAAACTTCACATTTAAAATTACTTCTCTAAATGTGGGTGATTTTAGATGTGGGTGATGTGAGACTGATTTTATATCTTCTCTGTGCAGGCAGGGAGCAGCACAGGAGCAAAGGAAGTAAAATGGGTGAAGCGATGCTACGATGGAGATCATCAGAAAGTTGTGGCCACTAAACTTGCATTTCAGCTGATATGGTTTAACCAAGAAAAAAAGCACCTAGCTAAGCTTCCTCACTAAAAGGTTGGTAAATAACAATTCCTAGATGCTCTTCTTCATCTCAGATTTTCCTCCAGCAAATAAAATTACTTTAAAATTTACAAGAAAGTTTTGAAACAGATTCAGGTTTACGGCAAACTCTTGGAGAAAAGATGCACAGAGCATCTCTGTTACCAATGCTCAGCTCAGTGGAGATCTCCAGAGGAGATCAGGACTAAAAAATATCTTAACAAAATGCCAGAAAAGAGAATAAGTTACTAAAGGGAAAATAAACCCAACACACTTCTGTTTCTAAGCACCTCAACAACGTTATCAATGAACCCAGATGCAGCCTTTCCACAAAAGCTGCAGCGACAATCGATTCAAATGGATGGCACTTCTGTAATGCCCCTATTTGACTCTCTCAAGCTGAAGCAGATAAAAATTCAAAGATTGGACTTCCTTGGTATTTTTATGTTAATCTGCACTGCTTTAGGGAAATTGTTGCGACTCAACTCCAATTCACTCCGTGCAGTCAGAGCCATTCAAGTACCTACCAGCAATTTTCATACCCCTCAAAGTCTATCTCATAAACTGTCATCAACCCAGTGCATTATCTTTTCTGAAAAAATCTGTCAGGAGCACCAGGCAGGCTCCCCCTCGGTTCAGATAAGCAGAGCAGACCTGACTCATCCTCTTTTTTTTTTTTTTTTCCCTTTCATCCTGATTTGTATTGTCTCCTTTAAAATTTATTTTCCTGTATAGCACAAGATCAGGCTATGTATATGTATAATGTGTGTGCAAGGGACAACGAGAGAAAGAAAGCGTTTTGAATCTCCACCTGTCCCTCTTTCTAACAGTTCCTTTTGCTTCATCTTTTTGGAGGTATTTTAGCATTAAATTCAAATGAATTCTCCCTTTCTCTTGCTTTTGTTGAAAGAAAACAACAGGAGATATGAGAAGCCCAGGCAGGAGGAAATGCTTTCCTGATCTGGAGCGTTTGGACTTGCTCAGGCCTTTTGCTGTGTTTCTGCAGAAAGTACATGAACAGCTACACCTCACTCCAGGCTACTTTTGCCCAAACTGCCACTGCATTTAAACTGCAAACCAGTTTTGTTGCAAATAGAGATAGGCATCCACGGGCCTAAGGTCTGCCAGGGCAGCAAGGGGCCCCCACTCTGGCTCCCGTTGATGGATCCCAAGGAACAGCTGGAAGATGTCCCTCCCTCCTGGGGACTGTCTGGTATCTGCTCAGCTCAGGCAGCTGGATCTCCACCCCTCCCCGAGGCTCTGTGAATACCTGGGCTGTCCCTCATGCCTCGCTGCCTGTTTTTCATGAACTTACACAACCTTCATTACCCTTTAGCCCAGTGTCTCTTTGTCAGGCTTGCCTGAAACAGGCTGGCAGGTTCAGAAGTTGTTTGGCTGGCACAAGCATATGGGGTGATTTGGGCTCATTTTGTAAGAAAACAACGCTGATATTGGTTATTGTGTCACTGATCCCAGCAGAGACCCCAAGCAGGGAAACAACCTAAAGAGATAGGTGTAACCATGCAGAAAAATCAATATTTGGATGAACTTGGGAACAGCCAGATGTCTAAAATACCACACTGATAAAGAAACCCCCCCAGCCCAGCTTCTTGGCATCATGAATGACTCTGCTGAGGTCCCAGGGCAGCTGATGCCAGCCAGGGACCCCTCACAGCAGACAGAGGCTGCACCACACTCCCAGACAGCTTCACCAACAAGCTTGGGGTTGCACCATGGACACAGGAAGAACAGAGCTGAGATGGACCTAAAGGTCCCTCCCTTTACTCCAGGCTGCACAAAGTTTCATTTCAGTCATTTTCTTCCATAAATCCACCTGAGATTCTCCAGGGTTTCTTCAGATTATGGTTCTCAGGCCCAGGTCAGTGACAACCCAGGTAGAGCAAAAGCTCTAACTTCTCAATCCTTTTAATTCTTTAAGCTTCTCTTTTCACCACCATTGTGATCATATTTTCCTTTTAACAAGGCCTTCAAGGCAAAACGAAACACAAAAGAGCAAGGAGCAAGAAAAGTCCTCAGGTGGTCAAAGATTCATTACAAAAGACAGAATCATTCCCTTTATCCTCTCTCCAGCCCCCACTTAATTGAGTAGCCTGATAAATTGATGGATTACAGTTAAATGATCTTGCTGTGATGCCTCTTGCTGATGAATGAAGAATATCCTGCCAGAGTCTCCTGGTTTCAGGTGATGGATTCGAGCCCAGGCTGCAAAACAATTCCTTGTGACTGACAAGTTCAGCTATTTGCACTCTTAATCTTAGTAATATTTGATTGAATAAATCCGAGGTCATCATTTCCCAGGTGGATAAATTGTTCAAAATATCACCAGCCCTCCAATTACTTCAAACTGCATTAACAGAAGAAGTTGAAGAATATTCACATAAGAGCTGCTGAGATTTCAGCCTCGTGGCTGGGAAATACCTACAACCCAAAACAAAGCTTTGCTGGAGCATGAAAGAACAACTGTGGAGTTCCATTTGTCATCTCACGGCCCACAGCCCTTTTCCTGCAGCCCTCAAACCTCAGGGACATGGACCCCTGGGGAGTAACATTGCTCATGTTCAGTCACAGCCCAGCAGATTCTTTCTTTTTTGTGTGAAAGTTTGATGGGAAGCAGCTTGGCTGAACTGGAGTGATTTCAAGACGTGGGAAGCTGGGAAAGGGTAATTATTAATTGGCATCATTTTCTTTCAGCACATACAAATACTTTCTAATGGGGGGAAACCTTAAAACTCCCATGCTTGAGCTTTAGTGAACACTTAGGGGATGCAACCTGATTTCTCCTTGCCATTTTCTTCTTCTTCAAGAGGCAAAAATGGGAGCAAAAACTTCTGCACTTTGGCTGCACAGAACTTTCACACAGATCTCTGCACAGCATCAGCTGGATCGAAAGATGGTGTGTCATTTGTGAAATATTCCAGTCCTTTATTGTGCAAGCTCCTAATTATTAATGTCTAGGCTCCGTATTTCTGGACTGAGATTTATGATGTAGTTCAAGGTGGTGGATTTGAACTAATTTTCCCTCAAATCTACAGAAGGGAAACCACAGAAGTGCTTTTTATCCCCTCAGTTTCTGTAGTCTCTGGTGCAGAAAAACCCCAAGACACAAACAAGCCCCTCAAAAGAGGAATCTGAGGTGAAAATTGTCCTTCTCTGCCTCCACCACCACCACCACCACAGTGGCATAAATGTCTTTTAAACAGCTCCACATGTCCCTTGGGGGCAATAGACAGATTTCAGCAGAATTTCACTGTTGTGTCTGTTTTTAGGGGATATAAACTGCAGTACTGCAGGCCTCCTTCCATCCCACTGAGGCTTTTCAGACCAGGTGCAGAATGGGGACTGCAGCAGGAACAGGACACAGCTGGTGCCCTGGAATCAGGAGAAAAGAAGCCACTGATGCAAAAGCCAGTGGCCACACGTCACCCCAGTGGAGGGAGCCAGAAGCTGTCCCCATGGAACAATAGCAGGAAACATTGTCACTGAGCTGGCTGTGGCCTGTCACAGAGCTGGGCATGGAAAAGTCCTGCAAGGGAGAAGCAGAGAACTTCTGGCCATAAAGGGTTTCACTTCTTTGTGTGATTCCCACAGCAAACTGAAAGGGCAAAGATTTTAAGCCTGGAAATTAAGATGGTTTTGGAGGTCAAAGCATGGTTGGAGAGTCAAATGAAGTTAATCCATTTTTTTCTCCAGGGATATGATACACTGGAAAAACACGTAGAGTGAGCAACCAGCACCTGGACTGGTGGCACACACTGCTCTTACTGGTCTAACAAGGCTTAATACAAACACCTTGTGATCCAGAAAATACTCATATTTTTATATTCATATACATATAAATGTACATATAGACAAGCTGGTCACATGTAATCCAAGCAGATAATAAACCCACGACATCTTTTGCTCCAGGATGCAGGATTTGTAAAAATAACAGTCTGCACGTGCTACAGCAGAAGTTGCATTAAAATAAGCACTGCTGGTCCCAGTGAGTTATAGGTGCTCACAAGAGGCAGGATAATGGGATTTCACTGTGTTTTGTTCCCTCAGAGGTAACTGCACTCTTATCAGGAGATGCAGGATATGAGGCTCTGACACTGCTCTGATTCATGCTCTGGAATAAAGCAGACATTTGATGGCATCTGCATTGCTGACTCAATTGCGTATCTTCGCTGCTGATCTTGTTGGTGCTGGGAAAAGGGATTGGGAGGGAAAAGTGCTCCTGTTGCCTGCATGCCGTGGCTTTGCTGTCTGCCTTAGGGCTTCACTGGTCAAAATAGGTAAATAAAGAAAATAAATGTGTTCCTGCCTCCATCCCACATCCACCAAGGCAAGGCTTTCAGCTGGTTTTCTCCACCCAAACTTGGCAAAGCAACTTCAAGGAAAAAAGGGAATTTCAACTGCTGTGCTTTTGGAATATATTTGAAATTAAAAGAAAGTAAACCTTGCCCCATCTTCTCCCTGCACTTTAGTCCAGCCAGTCGCAGAAAAAGGTGGAAGACAAACATTTTCTTGTTGAGGCTCATCCTGCCTCCAAGTAGTTGTCTCCAAAGACTGGATTTATTTATTAAAGTTTCAGATCTGGCACATCTAATTCTTTTCCTTCTGGGGAATAAACAAGAAGAGCAGCAGCCCAGCAGGTAATGAAACAGATTCCTCTCCAACTCTACAAGTAGAAAGTTGGGAGCAAGGAGGTAACAAAGAAGATGAATGAACATCTTAGAGGATGCTAATCACACATGGGAGTGGTGATTTCCAGCAACTTCTGCCTCATCTGGTGCTCTGGCAACCCCTGGTGAACATTCACAGCCCCCCATGCCAGATCCAGCACTGCTGGATTGCTGCTCCTGTTCTCTGCTTGCCCTGCCTTCACCACCAGAGCTGTGATGGATGTGGCTCCTCAGCCTCTTCTTCTCATGGAGAGGGGTTGTGACACCTTCTGTGCTTAAAAGTGGGTGATTTGGCAAGAAAAAAAGACCTACATCTGCATTTTATAGAATCATACAAACAAGTAGTGGCTTGTGTTAGAAGGGAACTTAAAAGCTCATCTGATTCCAACCCCCTGCCATGGACAGAGACGCCTTTCACTAGACCAGGTTGCTCCAAGCCTCTCCAACATGGTCTTGTGTGGAGGTTCATCCCCATGCCATGACCCAGGTTGGGTTATTCATGTTGGACAAGCACAATATGGCAGAGGGCTCTCTATGCCTCATGTCCCTTCTGACATTTTACTCATCAAAGGTGCAAACAGGACCTCAGGGAGGTCAGGCTGAAGGTCCTCTGCTGTCCTAGTGGAGACACTGAGCAAGAGCCAGAGCCTTCCCCTTGCACCTCCTCCCAGCCTGGCTCACTGGAGCCCACACATGACATACACAACATTCATGCCAGCCCTGGAGACCTTTGGGACGATCCAGGAGGAGACATTCCCCACAGGCTTCTGAGGCGGCCAGTCCCAACTCCCACCCTCCCACGTTCCCGTGGCAATGGCCCCACCAAACCCAAACCCTGAAAGAACCAGAGGATTTATGGCAAACAAGAACAGGCCCAGGGTTGACAGCCTCAATGCCCAGCGCCAGGGCTAAGCCTCCTTTCCAGGGAAGTCGTGTCTCATCAAGCCTTGGCTGAGCGCTGGCCCAGGCTGGGGCTTGCCCAGCTTCCCAGGGCAGCCTGGCTGGTGACTAATTATCCCAGATTAATGATCACCTCTTCCCTCCATCATGACACTTCTACTGGCACCCACTCATTTGACACAAAGCTCCTTGGGTTCCCTTCCCTTGGGAACTCCACTGCTCCACCAAACATAGTCAGAACTGGTCCAGAGCCATCAGGGATGGACAACAAGGAGCCTCCTATTAAACCTCCAGGTTTTTGGGGGCTACCTCCAATTACAACCACCACCAGCTGTGCCAGTCTCCAGGTGTGCCAAGCAGCCAACCTGTGTCCCCTTGCATTCCCGTTTGGAGGTCCACTGAATTTTCCCCAACCCAGTTCATCTCTGCTATTTAATTAATCACAAACAGAAACTCAGGGGAGGGTGGCTAGGACAACACACAGGCATTTAATAAAATATAAATATCTCATCCATTCTTAACATCAGGTTTGATCTAGCTGTTTTCCTCTCCTTTTTCAAGGTGATTTGCAATTTCTTTGGTTGTGTTTTAGGAAGGGGAGGGCTGACTTACTGCGTAATCTCATTTTTGATCTATTATTAAATGCCTGCTTTCTTTCTTCTTTTTTTTTTTTTTTTTTTTTTTTTTTTTTTTTTTTACCCTTTCTCTTGGAAGCCAGAAGCCCCAGCAGGAATTACAGCCAGAAAGGAAGGTGAAATGTGAAATGAAAGCTGCGAGAGAAAGAATTGCTTGGACTTTTGCTTGAAACTTTCAGAGTTTTCTGATTTTTGGTTGGGAAAAAAATCTCAGATTGGCAAACCAAGGCCAGAGCTCGGGCTCAATGGAAGTCTGGGACAGGACCACAGCACATGAGGGCATTGGCACTCAAGGCAGCCAGGAATGTTAGATTTTTTTTACCATTTTGGTACCATCTGAAGGAGGATCCGTTCCTAAGGCCATGCTGGAGATGCATCAGGGCTGATGAGTGATTTTCATCACCCTTTTTGCCTCCTTCCAGCCCCTCTACGTCACTGGCAGGGATTGCCCCTTCTGCTGTGTTTCAGAAATAAGGAGTTTCTCCTCCTTTGGCACCAGGACACGCTCCCACCTCCCAGCCAGATGAGTTGAAAGTGAGCCTGACTTTGCTGCCAGCTCCTGCTGAGAGCTGGACGCTCTCCTTGCCACGCTGGCCACTTGGCTGGCCAGCAAATGGTCCCCCTGTGGAGCCACATGGCCAAACTGGGTCCCCCAGCTCCCCAGCAAAGCCTCTGCTCTGATATCTGGAGCTGACACAGGCTCGTCCAGACATCATCCACTGGCAGCCCCAGAGAAGGGCAGATGCTCGTTAGCATTTCCTATTAATTGAATTATTTAGCTTAACAACTTCCTGTTAATTTCCTATCATAATGATTGCCTTATTAACTAATAGGAAAAAAGCCATAATTTAATCACCAGGAATGTGACTCAGTTATAGTCACAGCCACCAAAGCTATTTTTTGGGAAAAGAATAGTTTTTAAAGTGCCTTTGTTTTTAAAGAGTGGCCCACGCAAGCAGCTGAGGGTTTTGCAGCTGAACTGGACAAGTTCAGACTCATTCTGAAGGAAAAAGCATCCCTGGGCCACATTCCATAGAAAACTCTCTGTTTTTTCCAAGGGAATACAAAAAGGGCAGGGACGTGACCCACAGCCCGCAGCTCCACCTCCTTCTGCAACTGGACATCCCAGTACCTCCTCCCTGGAAAATCCAGGGGATGTTGGTGGAAGAAATCAAAAAAATGGCACATCTGGAAAGAGCCAACCCTAGCTGGGAGCAGTCAGCAGATGTGAACATCCATCTGACAGCCACCAGTGCCCACCACTCCTCGTGCATTTGAAGGGCCACCAGGACCTCTCCTGGTCCTGCTACAACAATGATAAAACTTCAGCTTGACCATTTCCAGGCAGCTGCTTCCAGGACCCACCAGAGACCAACTATAGATAGAACAAAAACAAATGCTGACATGGGACTGGAAACCCTTTCCTCATTCCCGAGGGAGACACAGAAATAGAAGAAATTAAGGAAGCGGTTGTGAAACTTCAATTCCAACTCACCCAACAGTCACAAAATCCTTTTTTGGGATCCCCAGTGACCAAATCACAGCTTCCACAAAAACTGATGCTGGTGACATGGAAGCAGATGTTCCCTCACCTTCATATTTTTGCTGGATACAACTGATTCAAGTTTCTGGGCACAAAACCAGTTGGAAAGAGCCTGTTCCCAGAGATTTACGTCTGCTAAAAACACCAGAGCTGGATGCCACTGTGACATGAGGGATGTATGTGCCACCTCCTTTCTCCACCTCCAGCCTGAATCCCATCCTGCCTTCCCTTAAACTCAGCAAAAAGAAGCCAAATCAAAGCAACTGCCTGCATTTGGCTTTATCTGCTACAAAATGTCAAACTCTTCAAGAGGAATTGCAGCATTTCCATCCTCCCTTCCTCCAAAGACTGGTACAAAGAAAAAACATATCAAAGAAAAGAAAGCATCACCAGCCACAAATGGACTGAAGCTGCAGGACCCTCTTGGACAACAAAGGGTCCTGCAGGGTAAAAACCCACCTGAGTTTCTTCATGTTCCCTTGTGTCACCTCTGAGTTTGCTTCCCATGCATCCACTTATATGAAAATGTGAGTGCACGTGTGGCATGCTGGAAATATTGTGGCTAATGGATGGAACCTATGCAAGGTGTCAAAATCTTCCCTCTCTCCTGATGTAACAGCATTTCACATGCTCTTGAGACATTGGCACCTACATTTAATCTATTTACTTGTAAGAGGATGGAATGCATTTAAAGCATTTAATGAATTACAGTGATTTTATGTCTCACCAGTGGATTCTGTGCTGGCATCGCTGCAGAGGAGCCACAGGTTCCCCCAAGCTATTGCTATGGGATCAACAGGCTCACATCCCCCATTATTTATTTTGGAAGAACACATTAGGACACAGCACATAATTTATTTTATTTCCTCCCCTGCTAATACCCCATTTTTCCTGTCTCTGGTCTTTGATGGCACTGGACTGCATCTCCTCGTCACTCCTGCACACACACGGCGCCCATCCTGCATTGCTGGGACTGCACAGGCTCTTCCAGCAGGGAGAAAGCTCTTCCCCAAGGCTTCTCTGGGACCATTTACAGTCTCATAACAGTGATATGTGCCAGCATCTCCACCCCTGAAATCCCCTCAGCTCCTGCTTTGGACAGGCACATTCACATGATCACTGGGACAGAACTGGGCTCCAGTGCCCAGACCTGGCCAGGTCTGCAGAAACAGAGACGGGCAGAGAAACACCTCAGAACCTTTTGCTTTTAGCAGGGATAAAAGTCCCTGTGTTTCCCCTCCTTTTCAGCATCCTTTCCCTCCCGAGCTGAGCAGCGCTGGGCAGAGCCGAGCGCAGGGTTCCAGCTGACGCACGGCCCTGCCAGGTCAGCCATGCTGACACTTTCCACGTCTGCAGCATCTCAGCCTAGAGTAGAAACCCTGCAAAGCCCCTTCCTGCAGCAACCGAGGCAAGAAACGCCCAAAGAAAAGCCCGAGGGAGGCGGAGGACAGAGCAGCCTCTGCGGGGAGCGAGGTTTGCACCAAGGAGCAGAAGTTTCTTTCCTCGGCCACTGAGGCACGTTTGAAGGTGAAGGTTGGACGGGGCTGTAGGGAACCCAGACTGCCCAGAGCAGAGCGGAACACAAAGAAACCCAGCCCCAGCATGAGGAAATAGAAGTTTATTTGCTTTAGCTCGGGTCCAACTTCCCTCCCTGGCTCAGGAAAAATTACTTTAATGCTGCTCTGACTGGGGGCTTTCATGCAAAACAGGTTTTTAACCAACTCAAAACACAACTCGAGAGAGATGGCGAGTCCTGAGAGGATCTCACCCCGAGGGAGGGCGACGGGAGCAAGGAACGGGGACCAGAGCATCCTGACTTATCCAAGTCCTTCTGCCCTGCCCACACTCTGCTGGTTCACATCCCAGGAGTTAAGGCTGCCGTAGCTGAACGATGAGAGGTATCACGACACCGGCGCTGCCCAGATGCCTCTTTAAGGGCAGCCCAAGCCATTCCTCTGCTCTCGGGGATCGCTCGCCTCCTCTCTGACCATCCCCGGCTCCCCTCCCTGCAGGGATTTCTCCTTATTCCACAGAAGCCCTTCCAAAGCCTCCAATTTTCCTTGCATTCCCCATGGCCCAAATTGCCAAACTCGAACGCAACTTTCACCGGGGGCAGAGCAGCCCCCGCCCGCTGTTTCAACGCAGCCGTCACATTAAACCTAATTTATGTTGCACCATCCCGGCGCAGCGGGAGAGGAGCCGCTGCCACCCCAGGGCCCACCGGCACGAGTTTCCCCCAACTTTGGGGACCTGGATTAAAACACACTCCCCACTCCAAGAAGGCAGCTGCCGGCTCAGCCAGGGCTCATCCCGCTGGAAAAACACCCAGTCCCCAGACACCCCCAGCCCAGGGACATCTCTAGCTCGGGATACGGAGGGGAAAGGAGGAGGAGGATGGGCCCCTCCAAGAGGGACCCATCTCGGGAGGGGCTGGTGCTGTTCCCCGGCTGAGTCCGGGTCGCCCCTCTTGTGGGGCGGTGAGTTATTATAAAGTAGAACAAAATAAAGAAATAAAATACTAAAATAAATGATGGGGGGGGGGGGATTTAAAACACAAGCTAAACCAATAAACTAAAATTTTTTAAAAAACCAAATAAACCAAATAAATGACATACCATAAACCGAAATGAAATTAAATAACACCCTGCCTCCCGAAGTGTCCCGGGGAGCGGCGCTTACCTGGCGGAGCGGCCGCGCTGCCCCGCGCTGCTCCGCGCTGTCCCTGCGGCCGCAGCCCGGCGTGCGGAGCCCGCGGAGCCCCCGGCCCCACTCGCTGCATTCTGGGAAGCGGCGCCCAAAAATGGGGGCGCGGTGCCCTCTGGTGGCATCTCCTGAGTGTGCCGTCCCCTCGGGGCGAGGGGGGCACCAACAGGGCTGTTTGGGATTCTAACAGGGTATAAATGTATGTCTCTCTATGTCTATGTATGTATACGTGGTGTTTATATGTGTGTGTGTGTGTATATATATGAATACATACATGATATTAATATATATCACATCTATTAATACATATATATTCACGTATATTCATATATATAGTCATATATGTATCTATAGCTATGTAATTTTATGGATAGCTGGTATGCATATATTTTGTGTATGTGTGTATATGTGTATATATATTTATAATCATATGTGTAAAAACTTAAGACTCCCAGAATGTTTTGCTTTAGAAGGGACCTTAAATATCACACTATTCTACCCCAGGGACACTTTCCACTATCCCAGCTTGCTCCAAGCCTTGTCCAACCTGGCCTTGGACACTGCCAGGGGTCCAAGGGGCAGCCACAGCTTCTCTGGGAATTCCATTCCAGGCCCTCCCCACCCTCACAGCCGGGAATTCCTTCCCAATATCCCATCTATCCCTGCCCTCTGGCAGTGGGAAGACACTCCCTGTGTCCTGTCCCTCCATCCCTTGTCCCAAGTCCCTCTCCATCTCTCCTGGAGACCCTTAAGCACTGGAAAAAGCTCTGAGATCTGCCCAGAGATCTTTTCTTCTCTGTGCCCATTCCCAGGCAGAACCTATAAGGTGTCTTAAAACACCTCTGGAAAATAAATGGGAAGCACTGGTTTGGAGAGGAAGGGGCAGATGTTGGGGCAGATCAACTCTTGGGGTGAAACTCTTGGCTGCAGGTGTGAGGTTCAGAATATTCCCCTTGTGAGAAATTGATGGATACACATATAGAGTGGTCTGTAGTTACAGAAATGATTGATGGACTGGAAATGTGTAGACTGATGGAGTGGATGTACCCACGGGTGTTGCCAGGAGGATGTGGGGCCACGGTGAGTTTGGGGACTCTGAGTCACAGGCCCAGTCCTGACTCTTTCTGCCCTGCCTTTCCACACAGGCATCTCCTCTCCTCTCTGCCCAGGCTGCTTGGAAAAGGTAATTCATGCATCTCAGGTGGGTAATTAATTCATCTCGGGTGGATAATTAATGCAGCTCCGTAGCAGAATAACCTAAATATTAACGAGGTTTTGTGGCTTCACCTCCCTGGGTCAGCGCTGCAGGAGCTGCTTTGCTCTGCTGAGCCCAGCACTGGGATTCTGCTTGGAGACCAACCAATAACTCAGCAAAACCCTGGGGAAAAGTGATCCCACTGGGATGATGATCCTACACCCAGCCACAATGGGATCACCCCAAAAAATGGGATTAAAGCCCAAATACGAAAGTGAAACCTCACAGGCCTTGATCCACATTCCCAGTTTGCATCAAGATCCGCTAAGGTAATTCCTGGTTTTTTTCTGACAGGAGAAGCAACTGCAGGTCATGGACAAGACCTGGAAAAGAGCCACCAGTGACAAGAGAGGAGAACTGCTGAAGGACTCTGAGGAAACCCAGAGGCAGAGCAATCAGGTGTGTGCACACCTGGAGCTCCAACTTGTTTTTCAAGAGAAAGTGAGCTCTCTTCTTCAAGAGAAGCCTCACAGAAAGGACTCGGCTTTCTGATGCCACCTTGTGTTTGCTGCAGATGGGAAGTGACATTTCAGACTCTGCCACTAGCTTGTGCTGACTCAAAAAGCTTATTTTTCAACCAAATTCCCCACTCTGCAGCCTCTTATAACTTCCAAGGAGCAGAGATGTGACCCTGTGGAGATAAGAGTCCCTGTCCCAATCAACATTTGGCCACATTCTGGGGAGGGCTACAAGTATTGCTCAAATCCCAGGAAATCACTTACAGGAAAAGAAATGAAACCTTGCAATTTCCATGAAGATTGCTTACACAAGGTTTGGGACGTTTCTGTGCATTTCATGTCATCTCATTCACTTTTCTTATTTTCACTTTTATTCAGGATTTTCTCCCATCATTATGAAGCATTTCATTTCTTCAATTACTACTCCTGTCACTTTGTACAGATTTCTTGTCGCATTTAAAAAATTCAATGAGAGTAACTTCGGTAGGTTTCTGTCATTTTCAATGCTCTAGGTTTCATGTCAGGCCATTAGGTTGTAGTCATGCCACTTGCAGATTTTCTCTATTTTTTTGCAAGCTCTCACAGTCTCATGATATCTCCTTTCCAGAGCATTTATTCCACTTTGTTCTCTGATTTCAAGATTTCAGTCCCTTACCCAAAAAGGAATGAAATCTTGCCATTTCAATGAGGATCAATTGGGCAAGCTCCGGTGTATTTCCCTGCACATCTTGTCATCCCATTCACTTTAATGGATTTCACTTGGTTTCAAAACTTTTCCATTCTTTATTTCCTCACCTTCTTCTCCTTTCTCTTGATTTCCATTTCTTCCCTGATTTCAGGAGATGAATTGGAGGAATTTTGGACTAACTTGGGCCTTTTCACTGCCCCTCATTTCATCTCAGACCATTTGGTGCTAATCGCTCTCTTTCCAAATTTTCTAAAGATTTTCGATGGCAAAGTATTTGTTTCATGTTTCCTTGCCAGACCCTTTGATCCAATTTGTTCTCTGATTTCAAGACTTAATTCCCTTTCCCAAAAGGAAGGGGAACAAAATCTCGCAATTTCAGTGAGCTTTAATTGGGAAAGCTTTGATCCATTTCCCAGCACTTCTTGTTGTCACATTCACTTTCATAATTTCCACTTGGTTTGCGAAATTTTCCTTTCTTTTTTTTAAGATGCCATTCCTTCCCATTCTTTTCCTGTCACATTACATGCATTTCTTCCCTGATTTCAAGATTTCAATTGGAGTAATTTGGGAAAGTTTGGGGCCTTTGCACTACCCTTCATTTCATCTCCATCTGTTTGCATATAATCGATCCATGTCCAAATTTTCTTGGTTTTGTTCCATCTGCGCTTTTTTGGATCATATCTCCTTTCAAGGGTGTCTCCTTGGCTTTGCTCATTGAAGTCACAAGATTTCGTTCCGTTTTGAGAAAATGAACAAAATACCGTGATTTCAGAGAGCATTAATGTGGCAAGCTTCCGTCCATTTCCCTGCTCTTCTTGTCATCCCATTCACTTGCATGGTTTTCACATGCCTTCAAAATTTCCCTTTTTTAAAGAAATTATTTTTCATGTCTTCCAATTCTTCTGCTGTCTCTTTAGTTGCATTTCTTCCCTGATTTCAGGATTGGAATCAGAGTCATTTGGACAAGCTTTGGTCCTTGTCACTGCTCCTCCTTTCGTCTTAGTCCATATGCTGGTAATTTATAATTTTTCCAATTTTTTAAAAATTATTTTTCATGTCTTTCAATTCTCCTACTGTCACTTTAGTTGCATTTCTTCCCTGATTTCAGGATTGGAATCAGAGTCATTTGGACAAGCTTTGGTGCTTGTCATTGTTCCTCCGTCCATTTCCCTGCACTTCTAGTCATCCCATTCACTTTCATGGTTTTCACCTGCTTTTAGAATTTTCCTTGTTTTTTAAAAAATCACATTTCATCTCTTCCAATTCTTCTACTGTCTCTTTAGTTGCATTTCTTCCCTGATTTCAGGATTGGAATTAGTGTCATTTGGACAAGCTTTGGTGCTTGTCATTGTTCCTCCGTCCATTTCGCTGCACTTCTAGTCATCCCATTCACTTTCATGGTTTTCACATGCCTTCAAAATTTCCTATTTTTAAAAAAATTATTTTTCATGTCTTCTACTTCTTCTGCTGTCTCTTTAGTTGCATTTCTTCCCTGATTTCAGGATTGGAATCAGAGTCATTTGGACAAGCTTTGGTCCTTGTCACTGCTCCTCCTTTCGTCTTAGTCCATATGCTGGTAATCACGCCATTTCCAAATTTCCTCGGTTTTTCACTCGTACAGTTTTGGATAATCTCTTTATTCTGAAACAGTTCTTCCACTTTGTTCTCTGATTTCATGATTTCGTTTCCCTTTCCCAAAAGAAAGACATTCTTTTGGGAAAGGGAAATGAAATCTGGCCATCTCAATGAGCATTAATGTGGCAATATTCCATGCGTGTCCGTGCTCTTCTTGTCATTCCATTCACTATCATGGTTTTCACATGCCTTCAAAATTTCCCTTTTTTTTAAAATTATTTTTCATCTCTTCCATTTCCTCTGCTGTCTCTTTAGTTGCATTTCTTCCCTGATTTCAGGATTTGACTCAGAATCATTTGGGCAACCATTGTTCCTTGTCACTGCTAATCCGTCCATTTCCATGCACTTCTAGTCATCCCATTCACTATCATGGTTTTGACCTGCTTTGGGAATTTTCCTTGTTTTTTTAATAATCATTTTTCATCTCTTCCAATTCTCCTACTGTCTCTTTAGTTGCATTTCTTCCCTGATTTCAGGATTGGAATTAGAGTCATTTGGACAAGCTTTGGTCCTTGTCACTGCTCCTCCTTTCGTCTCGGTCCATATGCTGATAATCACGCAATTTCCAAATTTTCTCGTTTTTTTCACTCGTAATCTTTTAGATCCTGTCTCCTTTCTGAAACAGTTCTTCCACTTTGTCCTCAGATTTCAAGATTGCCATTTCAATGAGGATTAATTTGGCAATCATCCACCCATGACCATGCACTTCTTGTCCTCCCATTCACTATCATGGTTTTGACCTGCTTTTGTAATTTTTGGGGTTTTTTAAATTATTTTTCATGTCTTCCAATTCCTCTGCTGTCTCTTTAGTTGCATTTCTTCCCTGATTTCAGGATTGGAACCAGAGTAATTTGGACAACCATTGTTCCTTGTCACTGCCAATCCATCCATTTCCCTTCACTTCTAGTCATCCCATTCACTATCATGGTTTTGACCTGCTTTGGGAATTTTCCTTGGTTTTTTAATAATCATATTTCCTTCTATCCTCCTCCAACAAATCCCTTTCTCAGCCTCAGGATCCCATATGAACCCTATAGGATGGGGGATGCCTCCCCCGCATTCTTGGCGGGGCCATTCAGGGTGTGTGGATTTGTACTCGTTCCCTTAGGTGTGTGCACACCTGGGGAGGAACTAAAATAGCAAAGCCTGACCCTAAAAATGTCCCAAAAGCTTCTTGTCCCCACTTGACACCCTGAAACTGTCTGGAGTGCGTGGCTGTGGAAGGAACTGAGCCGTGATGGGGGATTGGAATCTGCTGTGCTGAGAAATCTTGGGAGCTGAAACCAGGGGCAGGGCTCAGCTCCCTGCTCGCTTCACAGGAGCTGAGCTGCACCTGGAGGCTCCCTCGGGTGCCCCGGGTGTCAGGGTGACACCTGCGGGGGCCTTTCTGGTCTCTGGGGTGGTGAGGACTCACCCATCACCCACGCACGAAATATCTGCTTGCCCCCGGCCCTCCTAGAGGCCACAAGTTGTGACAACGAAATTATCCCAGACGTCCCACGGGTGGTGCTGCTCCGTCCCGGGGCTTGGAGAGAGGGACGCGGCGCTCCTGCAGGGAGTCGCTGATGGGACATTGTGGCTGTCCCCACGTCTCCCTGCAGAGGAGGGGACTCTGTGGCCCAGGCACTGCAGGGCACCAGAAAAGATGGGAAAAGCACAAACCAGCACGAAACTCCCGTTTGCAGCTCCGGGAAGCACCGAGTTTGATGCGATTCCCGCACGTTCCATGATTCTCCAGCTCTCGGGGTGTCCCTACAAACCAGAAGCGTTTTTGGCCTCGGCAGGATCGCAGATGCAGTGGGATCGAGTGATTCGCACGGGAATGCCACCCTTTTCCTGCCGCGGCCGTATCCATGGATGTATCCCCACCCCTGCGTGTTGATCCCCGGTGCCAGCACCCCCACCTTCCAGCCTGTCATCCATCCCTGTCGCTCGGGTGTCCCTGGGAGCCCGGGGCTCGCGCGGTGCACAGGGTGGCACTATTGCCTTAAAAATCCCGGCTGGCCTCTCTGGGGACGCCGCTTTTCTGGGCTGATCCTCCGCAGCCGCCCTGGCCCCACGAAGGGAGCCCCCCGCGGGCTCCCCAAATCCAGCGGCCAGGCCGGGCAGCGTCCCAGCCTCGAGTTCGGACAGGCGGGGATGAGCCCGCGCGTTTCCCTGCGGATTTTCCTCTTCCAGGGTAAGGCAGGCCGCGGCTCTGCGCCGCGGTTTGGGTGAAAAAGCAGCGGCGGATCCTGCCCGAGTGCCCCGAGGGCAGATGTGGGGCACTGCCGGCACTCCGCACCCTGCACTGGGTCAGCATCGTGGCTTCTCCAGTAACATCCTCCCAAACCTTCCAGCTCGAGCCATTCAAGGATTCTGCGAGCATCCCTCCATCCCTGCACACCAAAACATCCTCCCGCACCCAGTGCTGCTCCAAGAGCTCTTTTAAAAGGACCCCAACTCCCCACTATCCCAGGATGGAGGAAAAGCATTTAAGGACGGCTTATCCTTGGGAAAACAGGATACAGGGGAAGCAGTTGTTGTTACAACGAGCTTTGATTGCAGTGGGAGCAGAGGGGGTGGAGGAGAAGGGGCTCTCCTGATGCCAGGGGCGGCTTGAGCCCAGTACTGGGCGCTCGTGGGATGATGGTGCCGCTTTTTCTGCTCCTGCAGCGCCCCTGCTCCGACTGCTCTGACTGATGCAAAGCCCCGGAGGGTCTGGGGCAGGAGCAGCACTGGGAATTCGATTGACGGCTGCTACAGGCAGGAAAGGAGACGTCCCTGTGACAGACGTCCCTGTGACATCCACTGTCACCGCCGCGGCCGCACGCCTCCTCCCTCCCGGGCTTCCAGCGAAAAACCAAAAAGTTTCAGTCCTGCCAATCGCGGCTTTTCCAGCAGCAGCTGCTCCGGAC
This sequence comes from Cettia cetti, assembly GCA_013401135.1. Lineage (NCBI taxonomy): Eukaryota > Metazoa > Chordata > Aves > Passeriformes > Sylviidae > Cettia > Cettia cetti. The sequence goes on from VZUI01047338.1 coordinate 67,200, forward strand.
GGGGATGAAAACGCCTCCCCAGCAGCTGGAGGGAGCAGTGGCCCGCGGACAGGTCGGGAGGGTCACTGGCAGTGAGTGACAGGGGTCAGGGGTTTGGGGGCGGCCGGGGCTGACCCGGCACCTGTTAACCGAGGCTCGGCACCTCCTCGTTGTGCCGCCGCTGATTTCTCACAGCTCCGGAGGCCGTCACTCCAATTAGCGCCGTGTCCCTTCTCGCCGCTCTCGGGCTAACGAGCTCTGGCAGGGTTCGGGGGCTTCGCTCACAGTTAAAGGCTCCCAAAGATCAGGGTTAACCCTTCACCTGCCCAAGCAGCGCTGCTGCCAAGGTCGGGTCACCCACGGGAGCGCCAGGAGGTTTTGTGGAACAAGCAGGTTCTTTGGGATTGTTTTTTAGGGAGAAATGTTTCAAGTGGAGAGAAGGAGGTGAAAACTGAAGATGGTTTCTGATTTTCACAGAATCACTGAGGTGGGAAAAGACCTCTGAGGTCGTCGAGTCCAAGTTCTGACCGATCACCACCCTGCACTGAGTGCCACGAGTGGGATGCGGACTCCACCACCTCCTTCCTTTGTTTTCTGGGAGGAAATTCCTCCTGATGTCCAACCTGAATCTCCCTTGAGGGCATTTCCTCTTGCCTTGTCACTAGAAATCCAAACTCTTGGTTAGCCCCAGATTTTCCTGCTCTTCCACGAGCCAGCACATCGATGGCCTGCACCCTCTGTGCATCGGTGCCATCGTCCCCCTCAGCGTCCGGGGGAGCACCAGGAAAGCCCCAAACCCACCCTGCAAAGGAGAACTTGGGAGCTGGTTGCCTCCCCAAAATTAAAACTGAGGTTAACTTTTCCCTAATCCCCCTTTCTGCAGCCCAGCAGATGTTCTGTGTCTTTTGGCAGGGGCCGAGCCTTATCTGATGGTGTCGAGCCTTATCTGATGGTGTCGTAGACCTGAGGGCTTTGAAGGCATCGCGGGGGGAATGTCAGGGCTCGTCCCTTCTGATTCCAGCTGGGATTTGGAGCTGGATTATGTTGCAATTCAGGGCCTTAAGGGATTTTTTCAGCACCTTCTCCCAAAGGCAGGAGCCCTTTGAACAGGAAGCGGTGCAGGATATGTCTACACCAAACAGGAATATTAATATATTTATATTTAAAATATTGCATTACAGCACCTTGGGAAGAGGCTGGCAACCATTTGGCACTGCAGATCCATCCTTCTTCAGCTTTGCCACCATTTCAGGTATCAGGGTATCTCCAATTTGCTGAGCATCCATGCAGCACTCTTGTGGGAGACCCTGGAAATATTTTAGGCCAGCTCCTAGGATGGAGAGGCTTTGAAATGCATGGAAGTGCTGCAGGGGTGGGGCGTGTGGAGGCAACCAGTGGGGGCAGAAGCAAAGGGGAAGGTGGGATCTCACAAAACCCAAACTCACCGAGATGGATGGGGAGAAAGCGCCTTTCCCTGCCCGGGATGTCCCTGTGGGATGAAGGGGGAGCAGGAGATGCCAGTGGGGGGAGAGCAGCAGGATGTGGGTGCAGGGAAGAGGTGGCAAACAGGTGCAGGCACTGAAACTGGAGACTGAATATCAATCAAGGGTGTCTGGAGTGTTATCATAAAAACCAGTCAGACCGGTAGCCAAGGGCGTTGGAAACGTGGATCCCAGCCGGTCACACTCCAGGGCTGGTGGTTTTATCCCACTGGGCTCTGAGCTGGAGATAACTCCTAAAAAAAAATCACTTTTTAAAGAAAAGATCCTTCTATTTCCACCTATTTTGTTTCAGGCTTTTGTTACCAATGATTTCTTGGAGTAGGTTCAGATTAGATATTAGGAAAGAATTCTTCCCTGTGAGGGTGGGGAGGCCCTGGCACAGGGTGCCCAGAGAAGCTGTGGCTGCCCCTGGATCCCTGGAAGTGTCCAAGGCCAGGCTGGACAGGGCTTGGAGAACCCTGGGACAGTGGAAGATATCCCTGCCCATAGCAAGGGAAGAGAATTACAGGATAAAATTACAGTCCCTTCTAACCCAAACCATTGCATGATTTAATGATTTTGTTATCTTTCGGATTAGTGCATGGCCAGATGCTCTTCTCCCTTCAAACTGCAGAAGAAATCTCAAAAAGGGCACGAACCAGCAGAGCTGAGACAAAGCTGGCCCCACAACGGCAGCCGGGGGTGTGAAGGTGCATCAGGAATATAATCATGACTTAAACACCCTTAATCCCAGCCCGGGGGGCTGAATTGGCCCCGGCCTCTGCCCCGACCACATCCCCCGCCTCCAGCTCCTCTTTTTCCGTGCTCCTCCCACCCCCTCACCTGCAAACCACCCTGGAAGGGCCAAACAAGCTCCAGGTGACTCCATCTCCTCCCAGGCCCTGCCTTAACCCCTTCCCTGAGGGGTTCAGCTGCAGCGGGAATCCTCCTCGGCTGGAAGAGACCCCATCGTTGGCTGCTTGATTTCAGAGCTGGTCACAGAACCCACAACAGTTTAAATTCAGGGAAGATGGAGCAGAGCAGCAGCTCCTAAAGTTTAATTCCTGAACTATTTACCTAACGAGACCTAAACCAGCCCCAGTAATTAGTGAGTGATTTTATCACCAGCCATGCAAGACTCAGCATACAGCTTCCAACCCAAAACAACCACGTATCCACCCAAATGCCAGACAGCTCCTTCAGATAAATCAGTCATCCTGTCCTCAGGTTGGATTTGGCAATAAAAAACCCCAAACATCCCTGGCATTGCTGCTCCCAAACCTGTTTGCTCTCTGCTCCTCTCTGCCTGTGAAATGCTGGCGGTTTGAGTGCTCTGTTCTTGTAAAAGGGCGGAGCAACCCAGAGCCCGAAATCTGCCGAGAGCTTTGTGTTTGCTGGAAGGGTGCCCGGCGTCCAGGAGTGCAGATGTTGGGGGGAGATTAAGTCTAAAAAGTCTTTCTTCAAATTCAGAGAGCTGCTGGCCAGAGGAAAACCTGATATTTAATTATTTAACCTTTATATCTCAACTGCTGCTGAACTGGGTTTTTTAGGGGGCCCACAGGAGAAGAATTGAAAACCTGTTGCCAGAGTTTTTCCATCCTTTTATTAAAAACTTCCAAAGGCCTAAAATGAAAATGTACACCAACTACAAGGAAACCAGTTTGTACACTCACAGTTAAAGTGCTAAAAAATGAAAACATTACAAAACCGACACTGGACTACTGTAAACAAATCTACCAAGAGCCGAGTGCAAGCGGGGTCAGCCACGGGCAGGGACTGCCCCACACATTCCACGATGCAGAGATCTCACGGGAGCCCCTTCCCCTCTCCTGGGGAGCTGGACCTTGTCACAACACGGACACCAGAGTGCCCGGGGAAGGGCTGGGAGAGGCGCTGCATGCACCGAGCTCCCCATGCACGGAGCAGACAGGCAAAATCGGGGAAAACGCCGCGCCTCGGGGGGAAAATCAATCCTGATGCCGTTAGAAAGAAGCACGAGGGGAGAGGGGTAAAGCTTCACATTCAGCTGGACATTCTGCTGCTCAGGGTGGACCTGGGGATGTCTCCTGTGCGGGGGCTGCTCTGCTCTGTGGCCTCTTTCAGCACACAGAGCTGCCCTGCTGCTCTTTGGGATCCTCAGTGCCCCGGAGCTGGGCTGGAGAATGGGCTCCCCTGGAAGGGCGGGCACTGCTCTAAGGGTGGCCTGGCTCTTCTCCTTGTGCCCTTCCTGAGGGATTTTCCCTTCTCCTCCTTGCTGGAACAACTCCACAGTGGTGGAGAATGGCAGGCACTGCTCTAAGGGTGGCCTGGCTCTTCTCCTTGTGCCCTTCCTCAGGGATTTTCCCTTCTCCTCCTTGCTGGAACCACTCCACAGTGCTGGATTTGGCCAGGAGCGGATTTCAGCCGGAGCCTCCCGGTGCCACCCCCTGCTCAGCACTGACCCCCCTAGAGCCGGTGGCTTCAGGCTCCCAGCACAACCCCTGGGTCTAAGCTGGAAGAAAAGGGAGGACACAAACACAGGGACACCTAAATGTGGCTCTTTGCTGCTGCGGGGTTCTTTATGCTTTAAAAAACAGGAGCGGCCTCTTCCATGCAATGCGAGCGCAGCTCCGAGCCCGGATATTTCACGGGAGCTGTGGAGGGATTAAGAAAGAAGGAACACCACAAACTCGGGGGGGATCTGTTGTCAGCACAGCTGGGTTGGTAAAACAGGAGCTGGAGATCCCTGGGAATACTGGGAATGAGGAGTCGTGCGTTTTTTACAGGAAGCTTTGACGGAGCAATTCCACAGAGCGCAGTTTTGGGGCTGCAGCCATCGTGCGCCCGGGAGGGAGAGGGAGGAAGTTTTGGGATGAGCTGGAGAAGCCAGGCACTGTCCAGCTTCCCTGCCTGCTTCCTGGGAGAGAGGATCCAGCTTTTGGTGGCTGCTGGGGAGGGACAAAGCGCTGCAGGGACTCCACGAGGAGCTGTTCAGCTGCAGGGACCTGCAGGGAGCCCAGAGCACTTCAGCGACTGCAGAAACGCCCTCCCGGCCGGGGCTTTCAGCTCGGGGGAATTTAAAGCTTGGCACCAATCCCACAAACCAGGCACCCGGGCTGGAGCTCTCACCAGGCAGGAAAGCACCCCAAAAACACTCAGGTGCCCTTGCCCGAGATGCTGGTGGGGCCACATTCAAACTGGGATGCACTTCAGAGCCCCTGGACACGATGATTTGGGAGCTGAAGCCCTGTGAGCCCCAGCTGGGGAACTGCAGCAGAGCTGGGGCATTTTTCCAAGGGTGAGGAATGCTCTTCCCAGGGGGAAGGCTCTGCCAGGAGAGCAGGGCGTGCTGGCTCAGGTGTTGAAGGTAGAAGGGAGGGGGCAGGGAGGCAAGAAAGCCAGCCACAACAGTTTGAGGTTTAATCACCTCTCTGGGGTGACAGGAGCCTGTCCCTTTCAGATCCATGAGCAAGGAATGACTTAGATATTCCCAGCCAGAAGCAGTATTGGGACTGAGCCTCACAAATTACCAACACTTCCAGCAGGATCCTTCTCCAAGCTCCATCAGCGTTCCTCTCCCTGTCTCTAAACAAGTCAAAGCATTGCTACAATTTATTAACAAAAATAAAGGGGTATTGGAAATTGAGCCAAGAGGATCAATGTAAACCCTTGAGCTTATTTAGCTGGGTTCCAGTGTTTAGGAAAACTCAGCTTCCCCGCTCTTTCCACAGATCCAGGTTTCCACCAGATCACCCTTTGAGGCAGCACGTGAGCCAGGAGCAGCTGAATTTGAAAACGGCCGAGGTTCCACCCCTGGGGCTTCCAGGGTGTTGCAGCTTCTCCGGTTTAAGCCCCCCCAAAGGATTTTCCACAGCCATGTGCTTTGGATCTGGGCAGTTTTCCCTGGCCGGGGCTATCCCGGGGATGGCCCCCGGGGATGTTTGCTGAGCAAACAGGGAAAGCAGAGCCCGCTCTGCCCCGCGGCCGGGCTGCAGCGCCTCCCTCCCGGGCTGACAACAAAGAGCTTTGTTATTCCACGCTGGGCTCCGTTTGTCTTCTCCGGACCCGGTGGAAGCAAGAAAGACAATTTGGGATAAATCTGTCTGGGAGCCGTGGTGGCTCCCGGGGCAGCCTTTGATTCCACTGCACACAGGTTGTGAGCTTTGCTGTTGTGTCATCAGCTGCAATTAAAATGAGTTAATTGTGGAGCAGCTCCTGCGAGCTCCTGCCCCGGCCCTGCCCTCGAGGTTGGTGCACAAAGGGCTTCTCGACATGCCTCCAGCAGGTCAGGGAGGGAATTATGGAAGGACAATGCAAAAATAAGGATTCATTTCCCAGCAGTGATCTGCAGTAATTACTGAGGTAGGTTTGCATGCCAGCAGTGTTTCCTCGTGCTGGATGAATCCCTGCAGAAGATGCTCCAGAAGATCTCCAGCACCATCCTTGACTTCTGCTTCCAGCGCATCCCAAGGGATCCTTTCCACCCAAAAAAAGCCCAAACTGAGAACTCTCTACCATCAATCTGCAGTGGGGGATGAAAACAACCACAGCAGATCCATAACCACGATAACTGTGGATTCTGTCTCCTCCTCGAGGAATGCCGTGGGCTTCCAGCTGCCACATCCTCCTTTTTCCCCATCTGGGGGCAGCTCCTGCCTCAATTTCTCCCACCCATCTCCGAATTGTTGCTCAGTGCAGAGAATCCTCCCCAAACCAGCCATGACATCACGAGGAAGGTGGGGCATCCTTGAATGAACTCCTCTGGTCTTTCTGGCCTCAGCTTTCTTCACCCACGTGCTGGGGTTTGTAAACAGGCTCAGCTCTGGCTCTAAGAACGGGCTGTACATTCCTGCTGGGGTGACAAATTCAGCTTTTCTATGATAATTTTTTTTTTTAAATAGATCAGGAACAGGCAATCTCAGCTTTTGTACATGACTCTAAAAAATAAATGGCTGAGTATTATCTAGATAACTGCTTTTAAAACCCATCTCTTCCTACAGAAATTGTAAACGAGTAGAAAATTTAAATAGTCTTTTGTAAAAAAGCAAGGACAATACAAGTTATAAAAAAAAAATCATCGCTCTTCCCTGCCTCTCTCTTCCCCCTGCCCTGTGGACAACCGAGCCTGGACAGCTCTGGGAAGAGCTGGGGATCCTCAGAGGGGTTTCCTTCTCCAAAATGCTCGTTCCTGCGGCGTTTCCAGTGTGACCAAACGCTGCCAGCTCGCACAGATGTCCCTCAGGCAGCGCTGGAAGTGTCCCCTCGAGGGAGGTGCACGGAGGGATTCCTTCAACCATCAAGACTTCCCTCAAGTCCCATCAGAACAACTCTGACACCGAGATTTTGGGGCCGGCCCCTCCCGACACACGGAGCCCATGGAAGGAGGGACAGAGGGAGGGAGAGAGAAGGAAGGGGGAGATTGTTTTCCACCGAGTATAAGAAATTCAGCAGTTGTGTCTGATGAGGAACAGTTATCAAATAAATAATTACCTACAGAGAGGTTCAGAGGAGACAACCAGCTTTTTACTCAGTGACTCCAGACAGCTCCGAGGCTTCCCGACGCCCGAATTCAGCACCTGAGGGCGAGGCTGAGGATAATACTGAGCGTGTCACCTCGCTGAGGAAGGCACGGCGAGCCCTGCCAGCACCCCGAGCCCTCGCTGCCCGGTCAGGCGCTGGTGCCATCCTCCTCGATGACTCGGTTCATGCTGGTGCCGTGCGTGATGTGTGTCATTGGGTTGCTGCTGAGGTCCCTGACGCTGCTGTGCCGTGACTGCTCGTTGAGCCGGTGCGAGCTGCTGTGCCTGGAGTGGTCGGTCAGCCGTGACATGCTGCCGTGAGGTAGTCGTTCCTCCACGCCCCTGTAGCTGCAGGGAGTGTACCTGAGTTAGGGAAACACAAGGGCGATTATCACTGAAAGAATGGGAATAGAGCTCTTGGGAGGAAAGGTATTCCCTGCTCAGCTCAGGCGCTCCGGCTCCTACAGCCCCGGGCAAAGCGTTTCAGCTCCTCACACAACGAGTCTCGCTCGGTTCTTACTCCAGCGCTGTCTGGTATTGATAATTAGGGGAGTGAAATGTTGATTAATTACGTTGGAAACCTTAACTCCACCTCAACTCAGAGCGGGGAACTTGTGCCCTTGTTTACTTCGGCAGAGCCAGGAGCATTGACAGGCACAAAATCGACTGACACAGGGACAAAAGCAGGCAGGAAAGTGCTGAGCTGACCTTGGGGCAGGCCTGTTTCCCCACACGGTGTAGCACAGATCGCTCCCCGTGCAGGAAAACCAGCGCTGGACACAGCCCTGCTGTGTAATTAATTCAGCAAGACCAGCACAGACTCTGAAAATATCATGGCATTTTTTCTCTTCGCAGTCCAGACACGTGACAGGCAGAGGAGAACATGCAGAACATGCAGTTTTAGCAGAATTATGGCCATATGTCTGGCTGGAAGGAGCCAATCTTCTGCACAGGATTTACCCCCAGAGCTTGTGGACTCCCCCAGAGCTTGTGGAATTGTTTGAGGACAGGCTGGACGAGGCTCAGAGCAATCCGGGACAGTGGAAAGCACCCCAGGGAGGCGGGACGAGACGCTCTCTAAGGCCCCTTCCCACCCAAACCATCCGTAACTCCGGGATTTTTTGGGGGGCCGCCCGTACCGTCCGTCCCGCGAGCGGTGCAGGCTGCCGTGGTAGCTGCTGACTTTGCTGTGGACGCTGCCGGCCTTGCTCCTCTGGTCATCCATCACGGCCAGCTGCGTGGACGAGGCGTGCGTGGAGGTGCCCTGGGTGGAAGTGCCCCTGGACTTTCGGATGATGGGCGTGTTGGGGTCCCTCAGGAGGGACTGGGCGAAGTCCGGCTCTTGCAGCACTTGGCGGCTCTCGTTGACGACTCTGAGCAGAGAAGCGGTTGGGGTAATTAACGCTAATTACCGCGGTGTAAAAGTGATCGCGGCGCTGTGACTGTTTTACAAACAGAACGAGGAGCGCGGCTCGGCAAACAAGAGCTTTATTTACATCACAATGTCCCCGTTTGCCTGATTTTGAAGCACTTCCCTATCTGGTTATTTTGGCCGAGCTGAATCCATGAAGGATGGACCAAAGGCTTCTGTCTTTGTGGATCTGTTTTAAAACATCTTAAGGGACAACATTTATTAGGGAAGTACCCACCCACGGCTACCACACAGATTGTCTCTAAATCGGTACCAACCTTAATCTAAATTAATTTCAACCTTACAGAAGCTCCAAGAAATTCTTGTTGTCGCTTTATCAAACTGCTCTTCAGCACCAATGCATATGGAAGATTAAAAGCAGAGAAAAATGCTTTCAACTGCAACCACGGTGAGAAGAACCTCCGTTTAATTTCCATTTAAAGCTCTGATTCAGTTGGCTAGATGCACATTTATAAATAAAAAGTTTCCATTCCACCTGTCAGTAAGAGGCAGAGTAGTTGCAGTGTTTATTTGACACTTAATTCTCGTTAAAAACATTTTTTAGACAGACAAATGTAGATCTGATTCTGGGAACAAAGAATAATTAGGGAGAAATAAGGAATTTTTTGAGCTTTTGTCTGTCTTGTCCTTCCTTGCTGCATTCTGAGCAGTGACTTTTCCATCCATTCCTGCCTTTGCCTCCATGAAAAACCAACCCAAACTCTCTCCCAGGACAGCAAGGGAAGGGTTTATCTGTGAAATATCCGTGCTCACTCTTTTTTCCTGCGCCCGTGGAAGAAGCTGGCCCACTCAAAACAGGTCTTCTTGCTTCCAACCCAGAACACCGAGGGGATCCCAACCACCAAGGCCATCAGGTACTTCATGAGGAACAAAATCAGATCTGGACGGCTCATCTGAGTGACCTGGAGAGAGAAAAAGAGAGAAAAGGAAGAGTCTATGGCCCCGTCCTGGCTCACCACTCCTTTAGGATTTAAATCACCCCTCCCTGCCTGGAGCCAAAGCAAACACGGTCAGGATTCCTTTGTTCCCTGGCTCCACGGAGCATGACCGAGAGTGCAGCACGGCCCAGTGCTGGCTCAGACAAAAGGCTCAACTGCTGTGAGGTCCCGGCCTTTTATTTGTATTTCTGGTCCTTTGTCCATGCCCTGAATAATCGTGAAATATTTTCTAGTCTGCAAATCAGAAAGAGTCGCTCCTTTGATGGGATTAACCTATATAGGACCAGGTGCTGTGGCTGCTCTTGGGAAAAAAAACGCCAGTGGAAGCTTCATGGATGGTCAACACTGATCCTTCATTCCTTGGAGGGTTTCCCTGTCTCCCTCCCTCAGGAATTCAAGGCTCTGGCCAGGTGCAAGTGCCTGGTTCTTAACCCAGCAAAACGCTCCCTCTTCGGGGAGATCAGCTGAACTTGGAAATGCTCACAGGATCTGTTTCTCCAAACGTTTTTATACCCCAAGGGTTTGTTTGGAAAAGAAGACAAAGATTTTCTTTCCAGGCAGGTCCGTAGGGCAGCTGCAAAACAAACACCCTGGGGCTCTCTGGAATTGATAACCTGGCTCCAAAACTGAACCTTCAAGGAGAAGAGAACTTCCAGAGCAAGCCTGAAAGAGGCCACCAAGCTGTGGAGGGAAGGAACAAACTCGTGGTGGTGTGAAGTCCTCTGTGAGCATCTGTGTGATGCAGCACTTCGCTGTGACTGTGGAATTCCAACAATTCCAGCAACTGGGAGAACTGGGATAAAGGCTGGGAGAGCTGGGGGTGTTCACTGGGAGAAGGCTCCAGGGAGAGCTCAGAGCTCCTTCCAATGCCTAAAGGGGCTCCAGGTGAGCTGGAGAGGGACTTGGGATAAGGGATAGAGGGACAGGACACAGGGAATGGTTTCCCACTGCCAGAAGGCAGGGATAGATGGGATACTGGGAAGGAATTGGTGGCTGTGAGGGTGGGGAGGAGCTGGGATGGAATTTCCAGAGAAGCTGTGTCTGCCCCTGGATCCCTGGGAGCATCCAAGGCCGGGTTGGACAGGGCTTGGAGCACCCTGGGACAGTGGGAAGTGTTGAGGTTGGAGCTGGATGAGCTTTGGTCCCTTCCCAAACCACTCTGTGATTCCATGATCCCAAACCCGGCCTTTAACAAGAGGTTCCTGCTTTTGGGGACAGCTGAGTGAGATTTCCAGTCCCCTTGGAATTTCCTACCACCTTGAAAAAATTTATTTTCTCAGGAGACGAGGGCTGAGGACAAACAGCAGATTTATCCTGATCCCCACAGAAATAAACTCAGTGCACAACGGGGTAAGAAAGACCCGCACGTGGCTCAAGGGTTGGCGTGGCAGGAAGGTTTAATTGTGGCTGTTAATTGTGGGGAGAGGCCCATGAAATCTTTCCAACATCCCAGAAGCTGTTTGAGACAGGGACTGGTGCTCTGTGAGGCTGGGATACTCTGGGAATTCACAGGGAACAACCAGCCCTGCCCCTTGCAAGAAGCTGCTGAAAGATGTAAGAAAAAGAATGGGACTCAAAGGTGTGAGGAAAAGAATGGCTGAACACTGAAATGTGGGGGAAAAAACCCTCTTAAAAGTGTTTAATCTAAGCAATAGGAAAGAAATGCTGCAGCAGCCATGAAGGAATTCCATCCTTAGGAGAGCAGGGTTTTGGAATGGCTTCAAATATGAATTGTGGGGACAGGCATGTTCTGAGTGTCACCAGTCTGTGACAGGATCAGAGCTCCCCTCTGATCCTGCAAACCTGCATCGGAGTAGAAACACAGGCAGGAACTCCTAGAACAACATCCAGAGCCAGATTTTCCCCCCAGATTGAAAATTCAAAGTCAAATCATTCCCTGTGTTGCCAGAAATAGGCTCCCACCCCGGGATATTCCAAGCATATTCCAATCATTGCTGGTATTCCAATAAGCAACACAGCTTCCACTGGATTAATCCAGAAATCCTTGGTTTAACATTTTGTATTATTGCACATTTTTAGTCCTGTCACCACTGGAGATGGAAAATAAAAGTGCAGAAATGTAAAGAGCACAATTAATTAGGAGATGTTCCTTAGGAATTCTCCATCCACCTCTGCCCCAGGAAAACCACAGGAGCTGAAGGGTCCTGGACACCACTGGACCTTCCCACACCGTTTAACAGAAGAGCCAACCTGTGAGATTCCACCCAGGATTCAAAAATATTCACGATTACCCACTAAAAAATTACCCAGCAAAACAAAGCTCTCAAAAATCCACATTATTTCATCACAAGCTCGTTTGGCACTAAGTGGAATAAGGGGTGAAATTAATCATTTCTTAATGAAGGTGACATTCAGATGTACTTTTATGTTAAATTATTTATATTTACATTTAATGTCTGTTCACAGGGCCAGGTCTCCCTTAGCAGAACTTCTGGCCTGAAGGGAATTTAATTTTGAATTTTTCATCAAGAATAAACCACCAGTTCCAGTGCTAAAGCTCTCAGCTGCTCACTGTATTAAATCCACCAAGGCATTACAATAAATCACTCAACAGCAAAACTCCTGGCTCAACGTGCCTGTGATGAGTGCTGCAAATAATTCCGAGTGAAAAAATTAAAATAAATACATTCAACAAATCTTTCAGGTGAAAGGAAGAACATCCTGCTCTTTGGCAAAGCAAGTTATTAAACATCATTACACACTTTTCTCCAAATTAAGCCTCAAAGCAGCCAATTCAGGGAGTAACACCCATTAAACTCACATTAATACTAAGTGACTGCACCTGTTTGAAACAATATTAATCTGCAGATACGAGGTATTTATAATAATTAACAACATTTATAATAATTAACTCCGGAAAAATGAAACTTGAAATGACTCTTCCAGGCTTATTGGGCTAAAAAGCAGGTGTTTGCACTGGGGCACCTCCTACCCCAAAACACTGGGACTGAGACCAGCTTTAAAACCAGCAAAATTAGGCAAAACCTCACTCTGGCTCATCATCAAAACTTAAGACTTTTTTACTGCCCAGCTATTTAGGAAGAGTCAAAATTACAACTTTAAAGAGTGCAGACTTGGATGGGGTTAGATTTATCCACCCCACATGAAATGATGCAGTCACCTGCAACATTCAAATTCCACACGCCACCTCAGCCAAAATGCAAAATATTTTCCAAAAAGCATCTGTGATCGTGATCTGCTCTGGGTCCTTATTTATAGTAAATTCTTCCCTGACATGGACTGTAACCTTGAACAGGCATCAGAACCACTTTTGAAAAGTGAAAATTGGACAGGATCCCTGGCTTCAATTTATCTTCTTGGGAGAGAGGAGATGACACAGGGAATAATCAATAAATGAGACCCACTGGAGATGTCTGGATTTATGGAACAAAGTCACCTGATGCGCTTTCCATCCATGCTTTTGAAAATTCAGGTTATAAAGAAATACCTCTGGGTTTCCAAGCAAATTTCTTTGAGCACTACCTGACTCTTATTTGTATTTCTACCTGAATAAGCTATTGGTTTATTTCAGAAACCTCCCCAAAAGCTGAACTGCTGCAAGGAGGAAAAGGAACTGAAATGAAGTTCAGGACAATTTAAAATGTATTTTTATCTCTCACTTTTCTACAAAACACTTCAGAGGTGCTGCCTTGTGCTGAGCTCCACACAATGCCATGTAACAGATACTGTAATAACAAGGAGCAGAAATTGTAGAATTTACAGCACTGGCAGAATGGTTTGGGTTGGAAGGGCCCTTGAAGCTCATCTCATTCCAACCCCCTGCCACAGGAGGGAAAAATCACTGATGTGAGCTCTCCGTGCAAAATTTCCTCTTTTATAGAAACACGAGGCAAGCAAAGCTCTGCTGGCAGTTTCCAGGTTGGAATTCACTCAGGAGAAATGACTCCAATATAAAAAGCATCTTCTCAACAGCACAGACAGTCTGAGGTATCCCTGGAACGAGGTGATCCTTCAGGTCCCTTCCAACCCAAACCAATTTATTAAGAAATTCAGTCTGTTCTTTCCTGCGCTGATAAACACGTGATATTGAAGCTACAATTAAAGATTTAAGGGTATTTTAGCAAGGTGTGCTGAAGGCATCGCTACATTTTTGGGTTGCAGCATTTTATTGATGTACTACAATTAATTTTTATTAGGGAAAATGCCACATCTCTCTGTTATCCTGTAGAAATGCAGGATTTCCTCACCCCCCCCCCCCCAATGATTTACTCACCAAAGGAGTTTTAGATATTCTGCTTTCAGAGGAGGGGTCTGAGAGGGGATTTGATCCTAAAACACCCTCCAGCAACCTCAGCAGCCCAGGTTGGGACTTCAGTGTTAACCACAAATCCCACAGGACAGCAATTCCCCTAAAATCAGCCCTGCAGGAGCACTGACTTCCCCTTTCAGTTCTGCAAGAACTCCGAGTTGTGAAACAACAATAAAATTCCCAATGTGCATCTAAAAATAGAGCATGAGAAGTGTTCCAGATATGAAATAACAATTATCACTTTTTTTTTGTCAGAGATGGGGATGTGAGAATGCCATCAGAAAGGTGATCCCTCAGTATCAGAGAGTGAATTCCACTACTGATGCAGCCAGCAAGAGAAAAAACCCCTCCTAAATCCAATTTTAGCATCTACATTCCTGTTAGCAGCTGAAACAATAACTGGGAACATTTAGTAAGGAATTTAATCCCATCATTTCTTCTGTTTCCCACTCAGCACCGTGGCCAGACCCTTCTTAATGTCTCTGAACCTCAATGTTCCCCTCACAATCCTGTACCAAAGGCTTTCAAAATTCCCCCCTTCACACTGGAAAGCTCAAATCCAGAAACAGATCTCCTCTGGGCCTTAAAAAAATGGGATCATGACCTTTTTTTTTAGATAAAAACCTGCTTGTTCTGAACCCCAGGAGCTGCTTTTCCAGGGACAGAGAGCAGAAGGCTCTGGGGCCGTGTCCTTAGAGATGAGAACTTTTCCCAGAGGGAAGAGAATTCTGGTGGGGATTTCTCCGTTTTCCTTCAGACCTGATCACGTTCCCAGGGATATAAGACAGGTTTGTGCACTCAAAGAACATGAGAACTTGGCACTTCATGGAGTTTCCAAATGGTTTGGGTTGAAAAGGACCTGAAAGCTCATCCAGTTCCAACCCTGACACCTCCCACTATCCCAGGCTGCTCCAACCCAGCCTTGGACACTTGTAGGGAGGGAGCAGCCACGAATTCTCTGGGAATTCCATCCCAGGGAAGGGTTTCCCAGTGAATCCAGGCTGTCAGAGTCATCCAGCTGACAAGGAAAACAGGCAAGGAGATGTAGGATTTGGGTTGTGGGCCCTGTGCCGCGCTTGGAGCTGCTCAGACACATCCCACGAGCACCGAGGCCTCACCCAGCAAGTTCTGTCAGATATAAAGATCACAGATGAAATAAAGGTATTTCTGCAGCCCATTTTCCCCCTCCCATCTGCTGGGCTGGTGCAGAACATCCAACAGAAAAGTTTTTCCCTCAGTGAATCCAAGAATCCTCAGCGAACGCACGGGTTCGGAGGCATCGCTTCCCTCACGAAACACGCGGTGGGCAGGTGCTCAGAAAGGTTAAAAACATCAATTTCCACATTCCTCCAGGGAAAACCAATGCTGCTCTGTGGGCACGCTGCTCATTTAAATGCTTATATAACCAATTCCTGAATATTTTCCCCTCCTGCCCCTGAATGATCAATCACGGCTGCTTTTTCCTGACAGGGATCGGCGTCTTCCCACTAAAAGGTGTGAAACCACAAATTAATGAGCACAAAGTGTGTGTGCTTGTGGGGAAAAAACCCAAACACAACACCTGTCCCCCTCCTCTGGGGCAATAACACTGATCATTTGATATTTCCCTCAGGATAAAAAGCAATGAAATTCAAATTAACCCATCCTTTTGTTGAAAATGAGAAAAGCGAGGGGAAAGACCAAAGGGAATCTGATCCAGTGGCCTTGCTTTCAAAAGTGTTTCCATCACTGTCACTGCTCGGAGATTCAGGATTACACTCACAATTTGTTTTCCAGTCAAATGCAGTAGGATTTGTCACTGTAAAGTAAATTGTTATTAAAATCTTGCTTGTTTTGCTTTTATCCAACCTTGACACCATCCTGGCTACTCTGCAAGACTCGGGCTGGTAACAGCTTCCAAGCAAATCCAAGCTAAAAATAAATAAATGTGACACTGAAATAGAAGTTTATAAAATTACCATCTTCATGGGGAACAGCTATTCTGGGGGAAACTTATGGACCCTGGAAGTTAAGTGATAGCCCAGATTCACCTCACCATGACAAACCCATCTAAAATCCATTTTCCCCAAGAATTTTAACTGTGTAGGTGCCTAAAAAACACATCCCTGAGTCTCTGAAATATAATTTGGTTTCAGAGTTATTCCATCTACTGAGAAAATTTTATAGTGTAATACTGCACTGATATATATTCAAATATAACAACAAGAGTTATTTATGACTTATTTCTACTTAAAACGCTCAGTTCCCTCTGAAGAACTTCTTCAGGAGGAAAAATTGGAGTATTTTCATACATTAAAGTCAGGTTCTTAAACCTATAAGGTAATGCAAACCTATAAAATAATGCAAAATAAGACAATTCCCAAAATTTAAATACAAGGAGTAGCTTAAGTTCGCCAAAGCATTACCCTGATTTGGACACAACTCATCAATTGTGATATTTCTTATCAGTTTGACATTTCTGATCAGTTTTTGATACTTATCAGTTTTGTTTTGTGCTGGTGAAAATGAAAATAGACACCAGTCTTGCTCATTTTTGAGTATAACATATTTTAAAATAACTCAGAAAAATAATGATATATAGAAAGTAATATAGAAAAATAATTATATATAGTGACTTCGGGAGCACTGTTAAAAAGACAAAAATAAATAAAGAAACCACAAATAAAAGTACATTCCGAATGCAAATCCTAAGAAATTTCCTTTAGTTTATTAAAACAAAAAGACAAATCTGGTTTTGGGTGCTGGATTTCCCATCACAGGTGCTGCAGCTTTCAGTTCTGAGGGTACAGAGCAACTTCCCTCAGCTTTTGTTGCTGCTTTAATCACAATTAAAGAATCAGTGGGAAAAGATCTTCCTTAATAATCAGAATTCAAGGCTGCTCCTTCAATATATCTTTTTTTCCTAAGCACCTAACCCAGGAGAAATTCTGTGTATCATGGCTAGGAAACACTGCAGTTCTGTGGTCAATAATATTCTGAGCTAAGTTGTATTTTTCTGTGAATGAAATTCAGATTTGCTCCATCTCTCGTGATTAATATGGAAAATCTGGTTTTATCTCCACCTTTGTTTTGTTTTCTTTTTCTTTTTCTTTAAGATGGAATAATTACACCCACCAAGAAGCAACTCCTTAGGGCAGATTTAAGCAAATCCATTACCTCTCCTGAGAGGAATTCTAAACAATAACCTATGAAGAAAGAAGATGGAGGAAAATCCCAGATTTACAGACATCCCTAAATTTATTTATTCCCTTTCACGTGAATGGTGCTGAGAATTTCCTGACAAAACCTTTTTTTTTTCCCAGCCAGCCCTGAGCACTCCCACAGCCACACACAGATGGCAAAACAGCTGAGACACGCTGGGTGAAAAAACGCAGTGGCAACACCCCCGAGGAGTGAAGAAAATGGGGGGGAAATGGGAAAAATGGAAAAAATGGGGGAAAAAAAGGAGAAAAAATTGAATTTTTCTCCACAAAACCAGAGAAATTCCATCCCAACTTGAGCAGCACTGCAAAGCCACGGGGTCTGCATGTCAAGGATTAATTTTTGCCAGCTTTTCTTGGTGTTTCTTTTGTTTCAGCCCAATTTTATTTAAAATAAGCAGGAGGAGCCAGGATATTCAACAGAGGGAAGATAAAGCTATGCCAAGGAGGAATGAAACTTGGAAATGTTGCCCCTGCCCCTGTTGCGTGGGCAGCCTTTAAAAAAAGCAGCAAAATAAAGCAATTTGGGGATGTTAGTGAGCCAAAAGAGCCTGAAATGAAGAGATTTTTGCCACACAATGTTAATTTTGGGACACGGAATCACAGAATTATTTGGTTTGGAAATTAAAGCTCACCCCATTCCACCCCCTGCCATGGGCACCTCAAATATCCCAGGCTGATCCAAGCCATGGGCAGGGATGCCACATCTAAAACGATCTTGAAAATGTAAGGTAAAATAAAACATTAACCATTATCAGCTCAAAAAGTGCATTTGTGAAAATGGGAGATGAGAATTCTGCTGAATTCTTGAGGCAGAATTAGCAGCATGTGATTTTAATCCTATTAGGATTTTAATCCTAATATTAAAACCCACTGGTCCAATGCTGCCAGATAATGCATTAAAATTTGTGTTAAAATTTCAATATTAACAGGAATAAACTGGCAAGTGTTTACTTTTATTCCCTTTGTGCCAGGGATGGGGTGAGTTGGTGAAAGTCCAGTAAAATCCCATTTAATTTATCCCACAGCAAGGCCTCGACTTGGAATGAAACAGTGGAAAGGAAAAAAAAGGGGAAAAAAAATGGGATTGTCTCTTTTTGTTGCTGATAAAAACGATATCCACTATTACATCATCTTGCAGCTCGGAATAATTAAGTTCTTCAAAACACCAAGGCAGTTTTAATTTTTTTTAAAGAGGAGATCAGAAGGAAAATAGAGAAGATTTAGAGATAAGCACAGGAACTTCTTCAAAGAACTTGGTGAAAATTACTTTTGAAAGGGTTGTGCTCATTGTTCCTGCAGAAAAACTCTTTATCAGCAGCAAAGTGAAATAATCCCTCCATGGGATTCCCAAATTCCAGGAGTTGTTTATCTTAGGTGCTTATTTGCATTTAAACCTCAAAAGATGGGCAAAAAACCCTCTTCCCTCATTTTCTTTCTGGAATGATTATAAAGATTCAACCAAGGCTGGTTAGGACATAGAAAGCAAGTTTAAACGAGTTTATTCTGATTTTTGAAGGGGACTGACTGCAAACCACACACCCCATTTTTCCTACAGCTTTTCCCCTAGAAATGTCCCCAAACTTTTGCAGCAAAAATCCCCAAATAAAAACAGGCAGTAAGAGCCAAGGTGACCTCTTGAAAGAGATCATGAATTCCTACTGCTCAGTTCCTCTTCCCAAGGACTCCCATTACGGCCGCAAATGTCTTTGGAATGGTTTATTTTCCTTTTTTTTTTTTTTTTCCTCTTTAGTATCTAAATTTGAAGCCCCTCCCAGCAGCTCAGTGCTGACTCTGGCCCTGAAGCATTCGTGGAAAGTGTGGAGTCCATTTAGGTTTGGATTTGAGATAAATAAATCCCAAAGCTTTCTTTACTTTGCAGGAAATCAGATTTTTCTTGACATTTGAA
The DNA here is from genome assembly GCA_013401135.1 of Cettia cetti. Lineage (NCBI taxonomy): Eukaryota > Metazoa > Chordata > Aves > Passeriformes > Sylviidae > Cettia > Cettia cetti. The sequence continues at coordinate 85,928 of VZUI01047338.1, forward strand.
CTCCTGCTTCTTGTAAGAGAAATGTACATTACAAGCAGCTTTGAGGACAGACTTTGCTGAGTCTCTATTTCACTTTTTAACCAAATTCATCTCAGTTTTGAGACCTTTTTCCACAGACTGGGGCAGGTCACTGTGGCCCAATTTTGATTCTCTTTGTAATTCCAAGAGGAATAAAACTCCATCCCTCTCCTTGTAAGGAATAAACCACCATGCAGGATAAGGATGTGGAACAGCAGACAAATGAACTTCAAAGTTGGGGGTTTTTTCCCTTTTCCCCTGCTTTTCCCTTTACTTCTGGGGTCAGATGGAAAGGAAATCACAGCTTTTATGGCGACAGGAATTCAAAACCTGACAGGAATTTTTTTCCTAAAATCCAACCTGGCCTTCCCCATCAACCTGAGTGACCACCCAAAATTTTATCCCAGTGCTCCTACACTGGATCTGATTTAATTCCCACAGGGATTGCCATTCCATCAACACCTGGGAAGAAATTGCAAATAAGAGAGGAAAGAGACAAACTTGGAGAGCTGAACATCGGGGCAGGATTAACAAACTAAAAATTTATTAAGAATTGTGAAATTCTGTCCCGAGGCTCTGCCCTGTGAACCATGAGGTGATGTTGGGTTAATTCTTTTTAAGGCAATGAGTGAAAAGTAAGATTCCAACATAAAATTCAGTTCCTTGTTTGAATATTCCTTTGCTGGAAGTAGATTCCCAAGGCACTGTTTGAAAAAGAAAAAGAAAAATATCCCAACCAAGGTAAAGAGAGAGGTGGATGGGCCAGGAGAGTTTTAGGCCAGCAGGAGCAGAGATTACCTTTCCTATTCTCTCCCAGATTTTGGAGCACAGAGGACACTGAGGGCAGGACAGGGCACAACAAAATCCTTCTATCCCTGCCCACGAGGAGAGGGAAAACTGGGATATTGATTCCCTGCCCTTGTGACAAAGTTTTTATTTCATGAGGAAAGCAATGGATGCCTCCCAGATCTGCCAAAAAGCCAGGAGAATCCGTACCCAGGTCGAGCCAGGAAACATCCAGGAATCACAGTGGGTGATTTCCCACATAAAGGGATCTTGAATATTTCTAATTTTAGGCAATATTTCTGATTTGAGGCAGCCAAATAAACTCAGTTTCTGGTTTTTAGCTGAACCCCAGCCTGGCTGTGGAGCAGGCAGGAGAACCCATGGAGCTGACCCCGTGGTCCCTCCTGCAGGAGCAGCTGCAGATTCCCAACCCCCTCACCTCCAGGGAATTTTCCAGAAGGAGTTCCTGTGGCATCATCTCCAGTGGCAAAGATGATGTCACGCCCCGATGGATTTTTAACCTCGGATTTGCTGGTGTTGGGATAAAGCCCTCGAACACCACAGCCCTGGGGAAGCTGCACACACAAAAACCTTTTATCCACTTTTTTTCCACTGTGGGATGGACTCCAGCTCTCCATTCAGGATGGTCTGCTCTCAGAAATATTATAAGTTAATTAAATAACATTAAAGCTTCATAAAAACACGTTCTTTATTTCGCCACTGAGGGATATTCCCCACAAAACTCCACATTTCCCCCTAATTTAAGGATATATTTCACAAGCATGAGCTAAGGATAAAATCATTTTCCCTCACAGCTTTGGGAATTTGCTTCAGTTATAAACGTGGATTGTTTAATATGGGAAACGTGTTTAGTTTGAGGGGAAAAAATATAAATGGATGGGTTAAAAGGAAAAAAACAACAACCCCTCTAATACTCCCTGGGGTCTGCAGGTCCTTCAACCCAATTTGATGTGAATGAAACCATTATTGTTCTTTTGACTCCCGCTGGGCCATTATGGCAACGGTTTGCCAGGGATTTCAGGAGCTTTTCCCTACATGTTTTCATTATTCCAGCCTGCAGTTTCGAGGTTTAAAACAAGTTTTTGCTCGAAATTTTGCCTCCTCAAAACCCTCACGATTTCATAGATCCTTAAATTTAGATTGGTGGGTGTTAGAAATTAATCAGGAGAAAGCCACGTGTCCCCCTGGTTTTGTTTTTTTTTTTTTTTCTTTTTGTTTTTAAGCATCAGCCAGTTTGAACAGATTAAAACCTGCAGCAGTGAAGACTCAATCAAGCCAATGGAACTGCACACACCCACTGCCAGAGATTTCCTGCCATAAAAATGCTCCCACATCAGATGGGAGGGAAGAGTCCAGCCCTAATAAAAAACCTAACGGGGAAAAAAAAGAAAACCAAAAAGGGTTAAAAGGTAATAAAAGGATTATTATCGAGCCTAAGCCAAACCTTTAAGTGATATTTTATTGGATTAAAATGTGAGCTTTGATGACTCAGCTGGTGTTTTAACTGCTTCAGAGCCAAAATGTTAATTTTTAAATATCCCTCTGTGTGCAGCTGTAAAATAGAGGTTTGCTGTAAAACCCTCTGGAAATAAAGTTCCCTTAAAACAAGTTGCAGAAAATATCTAAGGAATGGCATTCCAAAAACAATCTGCCATTTTGGCCCAAAAGCAGGCAATTAATCCCTAAAATACTTTCTTTTCAACTGCATCTGAATAAACCAGCAGAGAGTTTGATCTTAGGGCTCTTAGAGGCTTCTGTTCCTGTGATAACTCAATTAAACCGAGCAGATAAATCTCAATTTCTTGAAAAAAAAAATCCCCAATCTGATGAGCTGCAAGCTCTGGTTTTCTTCAGAAGACACTTCGAGTCAGATTTTAACAGATGTTCCCGGCACAAAATGAGCACAAAACCTCCAGGCCATCAAAGCCCCAAAACTGCTTCAGATGAACAAAAACTACAAAAAGCAGCCTGACGACAACTCACTTTGAACACCAAGATTCCTCACCAGCAAAACTCCCAAAAATAAACTCATCAAGTTCTGATCATGAGGATGGTTTAAAATAACATCTTTACATTCTGTGTAGGTCCACACAGCCCAGAAACTCCACGAAAAATCACCAAGCAGCTGATGGGAACTTCTGATTTCCCAACAGCAGCTGGCCTAAGACATTATCCCAATAATTAGAGTATGGCAACAACTTTTTTTAATAGGAACAGCAGCACTTTGAGTGGGGAATGATGAGTAACTTTCCTCTGCCACCCTGCTCAGCTTCCACACCACCTGCAGGAATTTCTCCCCATTCTGAGGAAGCTTTTCCCACCCACCCCATAACCCTTCTCTGAGACCCCTCCCAAGCTGCTCAGCCCAACCAGGCCAGGACCAAAGGGCAGCCACAGCCCCCTCCTGCTCAAA